>JARHVA010005630.1:625000-705000 GCA_037957365.1 Torreya grandis
TTTGTAAACAAGTTGCCAAGCCCACTATCTCAGAAAAAAAATCATCAAAATTTAAAATTAAAAAATGAATATTCACGTTGTGTCAAACAAACTTGAAATTCAAAAGTGTTACTAGGGAAAATTATGTTTGAAATATAAGTTTACTTAATTTGGTATACTTCCACCTATATGTACACAATATAACATCATCACATCTACTTATCATTTTGTATGATTCATTTTTTAAGTTATTAAAAAGCCATCTATAGTAAGCCTTTATAATATTTCCATTTGATTTTATAATATGTTTGTTCTTATGGATAAAAAATATTAAAATGAATATTCACAATGTTAGATAGATTTTTACAATTTAGACTTACAAGACACTAGCATAGTCAATAATTTGATGAATTGAAAAAAATGCAAATTCTATTTTGAAAGAGAAAGAAATCATAAATACAAATGCATGATGCATTCATACACTAGTTTAATAGATAACCCTTAAGAGATCTAAAGTAATTTTATGAATAACTAACATATTAGTGATAGTATTTATCATTCATGTTGTAACAATTTTTGGAAAATATTTTTCACCTTCGGTAATTTATTAAATATAAAAATTTCACCAAAGTCATATGCCTGTACTAAAAATTGGTAATTATTCACTTGTGTTGTGTTTACTAATTGTCTGAGAATTCACCTACCATTATACATGATATATTATTTTTAAATCATTAAAAAACACTTTAGCTTGAAAAATTCAACTTTTGAAAGATAACATTGAGTAGTTCTCCCAAATGAGTGTAAGTTCTTTTTTGATTGTATTGTCTAGGTTGACCACTAGGCATGATAATTTTATTGACAGGTTGGGTGTTTTGGATTTATTATGTATTTTGTGCCAAAGTGATGCTAGATGGTAGGGGTTTTATAATTTGGTTTCCTTTACTATTGTGATAAAGGATTTTAGAATCAAGCCTATAGATAATGGATGGGATACTCAGTTGATTTTGGATAAAAAATTAATTAATGGTAAGTTGATGTTGATGTCATATGGTTTAGGGTTCCCTAATAATGAGTTAGGCTAGATATATGGGATCAAGGACAACATGAAGATGAACACCTAACTCTACGAGGTGTAGAAAGAGATCATCCTTGATTTTATATAGGAATTGTTGAATGTGGGATCTATCAAGATTGGTTTTGGGTGCTCTAACTCAAGATGGTTTGGGATTTAAGGTGCTTAGACTCAAGATGGATTTTATATTTTAAAATTGGTTTGGGCTTGGCATTGGTTGTATTGGATAAAGTTTTGTTTCAAAATATAAACTTTGATTTACAAATAAAAACTTCACGTACTAGATTTCATAAGTCCACAAAATAAAACAAAGATATACAAGTAATTCCTACGTTACCTAAAAAGAAACATTAAAGTCACAAAAAGGTATACATCTAGACAAAGTGACTTGAATTACTTGTATTATCTCATATATAAAATATCTTATATTGTAAAGTATCAAACCAATGTTTAAGAGAATTAACTATTGAGGTATAACCATACTCATATCCCACATAACCTAGTTTCGAGGGGTATGTTAATAGTAAATTCCCATAACTAACTATTTATTGGTGTGCTCCAATTTAAATCTTGAATGGTTATATTTAGGTTTAAGGTTTATATAATTTTATCTAAGGGATTTAATCTATATACATTGTGGTGAATAGAGTCCAAAAAGGATGGAAGAATATGATTTAAAAATAAACAGAAAAGGGTTTAGTCTATATGTGCCTAATTTAGTTGTAAGATTTGAGTAGGTTGATGTCTAAAAAATTGAACTTCAAGGTTACTATTAAAACCTGAGTATTGGAGGATTAAACCCCATTACATCACTATGTGGTGTTATGAACCCATGATGTCTCTTCTCTTTACTCTGTTAGTTTAGTAGTTTCTATGGATGCATATGCTTTAAAAGTCATCCCATGATAATTTTGTTTTATCCCTCATTCATGGGAAGTATTAGTTTCTTAGCTTAGAATTCATATATAAGAAAGTTTTGAGGCCAATGAAGGCATCCATGAATTATTTGTATTGAGTTTTCTCAAAGGAGGTTACCCCCTTGAAATGGTCTATGATCAATATAATCCATTTAGTATTTCTACTCATTTTATAATTCTATTATTTCATGCATTTTTATTGAATTTTTGTAAGAGAATCCTCTCATATGGTATCAGAGTACTTTGTAGGGCCAAAATTTTCTTCTATAAAGTTTAAACTAAATTCTATTGCATAATTTATTTATATTATTTTTATCAAAAATTCCTAACTCTTTTTTACTCTATCACTCTATTTTACATTACAATAATATTTTTTGGATCAGGGTAAAACTTGATCACATAACTATGGGAAGTGCTTGTGTGAAATCCCTAAAACTCATTATGAGTACCATAAGAACCCTAAAGTAGCTAGCCCATTGAGAGGACTTGCTAGTGAAATGGGCAATGGTCACTTCCTGATTGAGTAGTTCCCATTCATAAGGAAAACCAAGAGCTATCATTGAGAGATAAATCCATGGCTAGAAAATTTATGGAGAGTGGTACTCACTTAGATGACATTGGTGGCCCGAGTGATATATTTAAACCCTTAGGCAACCATTAAAACTTGGGGCCCATTTCTATCAGTCAACATATTACTAGTAGTGTATCAGAAAACTACCATATCATATCTTCAATAGAGTATCAAAAAACCACCATAGTAGATATGTAGACTTATTTTAACATATTACCAATAGATGTGTCTTATAAATCAAAGTAACTAGAAATAGAAAATAAAAATAATAGTAAGAATTTGTTTCATTTTTTTATAATATCTCTCCATCTATAGCCCCTTTGATCCTCAAACTTTATTTTAACACCTAAAATTTCATTCCCTACATTTTATTCCTTGACGTCCCATATCTTAATTTCACTCCTAATTCTCATAAATCTCATTTTTCCCTTTTTCTGGGTTTTGCCATAACTTTTATTTCTATCTGCTTGCCTCAAAATGCTTTCATTGTGTTCATCATCTCTTTCTACTCCTTTGTCTCGCTTTGACAAATTTTCTAGTTTTTTCATTTTCAATCCTAAAATTACCATTGCATTCATCAAACATACTCCCACTATGTAAAATTTTTATTAAAATCCCCTTTACCCCTTCTATTTTCATCTAAATTCAAAACATTCCTTATTAAACGTGTCTTAAATCTAGTTTTCCTATCCATTACAAAAAAATCCATTATTTGAGGCATGTTAGTAACCCAAAGAGGAGTGAAAAACATGGAGGAAGAAATTTCTACCCTCAAGACCCACATCAAAGATCTTGATGAAAACATTTTTGGCCTTAACCTTCAACATACCACCATGAACAATAGATGGTATCTAGAGTTGTCTTCAGATAGTGGGTTTTCTTCTTCTAGCAATTATCATGAGCCAAAGATTAATTTTCCTTGATGAAATGGTATAGATCTAATTAGATAGATCTATTAGGTAGAACAAAATTTTAATCTGAATAATACTTTTGATGTCAATAAGGTTCTACTTGCATCCTTTCAGTTGGAGCTTGAAGACATTCAATGTACCATTGGTATACCAAGGCTCATGATGAAACCATGTGGAACAATTTTTGTGCCCTAATTTTACAAGGGTTTGGCCCTATTGCTTTTGATGACTTCACTAGAGCACTCACTAAACTTTGTAGAATAGGAATAGTGAAAGAATATCAAACAAAATTTGAAAAACTAGCCAATCACACTGAGGGATTCTCTAATGAATTCTTTAAGAGTTACTTTGTCAACGAACTAAAGGATGTAATTTGATCTGAGGTCAAAATGTTTCAACCCAACATGATGATGGAAGTGTTAGGGTTGGCTAAGTTGGTAGATGATAAGAGTGTAGCTTAGCAATGATTTAAATCTAATTTATTTTCATTCAAAAATATAAATCCATAATTTTCTCAAACAACACTAGCCCTATAACTACTCCTATAAAGAATTTTACTAAAGCAAATATGCAAGCCCATAGATAAAAAAGGACTATGTTATAATTATGATGATAAATTCACTCGAGGACATTGATGTGTCAAGAAAAATCTCTACCTATTAGATGTCATCTCTCCACCTAAAAATGAAGATTAAGAATATGTTTAGGATACAATAAATGATCTAGAAGAAGCTCAACTAATTATGAAACCTACTTATCAAGAACACCAGCTAGATATATATCTTTATGCCTTAGTATGAGTCACTACCCCATAAACCATGTGGGTTAGGGGTTATTTCAAGAATCTCCCTCTCACAATAATCATTGATTCAGGTAACACTCATAACTTCATTGATCCTTAGAACACCAAATAGGTTGATTATTTTATCCATCTTTGCTTCAACTTTGTAGTCATGATTGCCAATGGGGGCAGATTACCTTGAAAAGGGAAGTGTAATAATGTGCACATCTCTATTGGAGATTATAACTTGTGGTCCAAGATATTTATCTTACCCTTAGGTAGATGTGTTATTGTTTTGGGAGCCCAATGGTTACTCACACTTGGACACATCTTATGGGATTTTACTAAACTTTAGATGCAATTTGTAGATAATGGGCACAAACACACATTAAAAGGCTTACAACCAAGATCTCTTAGCATCATAAGTTCACATAATATGAAAAAATATTATTAATAATAATTCACATAACATCATTGTCTAGCTCCATTTCATTCAAATTCAACCATCCACAGTCTCCACTACTCCTAACCTACAAACTATTTTACAGAGGTATGCACATAACTTTGCCAAAACAGTGAGATTATGAACTTCATGACTAGAGGACCACCATATTTAGATCCTTCTTAGAAGCATTCATTTGAACATCAGGCCTTATCTCTAGCTATTTCAAAAAAAGGTTGAGATTGAGATGCTCATTTGAGACTTACTAAAGTAAGGCATTATTCACCCCAATACCAACCCATATTCTTACCCAACTATCCTTGTTTGAAAAAAAGGGTCATGACAACTATGAATTAATTTTTATACACTTAATCACCTCATAATCAAGGAGAATTTATTGATCCTTACTATTGATGAGCTTCTTGATGAGATAAATGGCTCTCATTTTTTCTCCAAGTTAGATCTCCACTTTGGATATCACTAGATCTAGCTTCATGAGGATGACATCCCTAAAATAGATTTTTGCATGCATGATGGCCACTATGAGTTCCTGGTCATTCCCTTTAGCCAAAATAATGCTCATTAAACATTCTTGGTATTGATGAATAAAATATTTCAACCCTACCTATGAAAATTAATTCTAGTCTTGTTTGATGATATCCTCATCTATAGTAAAACATAGTCTAAGCATCTCTAACATCTGGAGCTCACACTACAACTTCTCTCTGACCATCATCTTTGTGCAAAATAGTCTAAATGTACCTTTGACTAAGATAAAGTGGAGTATCTCAAGAATATTTTTTTAGCCCAAGGGGGTCCAAATTGATCCTAAAAAAATAGTTTCCATGACAAATTGGCCACATTCTCAGACACTCAAGAGCCTCCATGGTTTTTTGGGGTTGACTAGATACTATCATAGATTTGTCAAATATTATGGGAATATTATATCTCTACTAACAACTATGTTGAAAAATTATGTTTTTACTTGGACACAAGTTATTGAGTGTGCATTTGAATAATTGAAATAATCCATGTGTACTACACCTATTCTAGCTATGCTAGATTTTGCCAAGACCTTCACTATTAAGATTGATGCTTATGATAATGGACTTGGTGTTGTTCTCCTCCAAAAATGATTCACCATTTAATTCACTATAAAAGCCTTTTTTGGCAAGAATTAAGTGATCTCTACTTATGAGAAGGAAATGATGGCCATTTTACATGTAGTACATAAGTGGTAGCCATACCTACTAGGAAATCATTTTTGCATCAAAACTAATCACCAATGTTTGAAATATTTCCTCAAACAATGGGTCTTTGCCCCATCATAATATAAATGAGTTAGCAAACTCATGGGTTATGACTATGAGATAACTTACAATAAGGGTAAGGAAAATATTGTGGCTGATGCTTTATCTCACATATTTATAGATAAAGCTTCCTTTTTAGCTATTTTTATGCCTATTCTAAATTTTTTGGACACTATATAGTAGGGGTATGTCCATGACTCCTCATTATCTCAAATCATTCAATAGTTGAACACTAACCTCTCGATTGTATCACATTATTATTGGGATGGTGCTTTTATATGATACAAAGGTCATATAGTACTTTCCTAAACCACAACTATTTAGTAGGATGTATTATATAAACTCCATACTTATCCATCTATAGGGCACTCAAGGTTTCTCAAAACTTATGAGCAAGTATGACGTAACTTCTTTTGTAATGGAATGGAAGAGGCAATTCAAAAGATGGTGGTTATATGTGATAAATACTAATGTACTAAGGGTGAAACAACACTCATCCCTAGGTTTCTTTAATCCTTGCCCATCTCTACTAGGATTTGGATAGATATATCTATGTATTTCATTGAGGGGATCCCTAAATCTAGAGGGAAAATAGTGATCTTGGTTATGGTTGATTGCCTCTCCAAATATAGTCCTTTTTGTGCCCTTAGCCATCCTTAAACCACTTTCATAGTTGCACAAATTTTCCTAGACCATATTTTCTATCTTCATGGCATTCTTTCATCCATTGTCTTAGATCATGATGCAACCTTCACCAACAATTTTTGGATAGAACTATTTCGATGCACTAACACCCAACTAAAGATGATTTTTGGGTATCATTCACAAATAGGTGGCCAGACTAAAATTATCAACAAATGATCAAAAACATTTCTTCATTACTTCACATCAAAATAACAACATCAGTGGGAAAAGTGGATCACTCTCACTGAATGGTGGTATAATACCTCCTACCACACTTCAATGAAAATGACTCCATATGAAGCAGTGTATGGTTAAGCACTAATAGTGATCCTTCTATACACCCCCAATAGTTCATTAGTTCAATCAGTTGACATGATTCTCTGAACCCAAGATTATATCCTCAATACCCTATGGTGAGATATTCATATGGTTAAAAATCAAATGAAATAGCACGCATATCAATACCATTCTGAGTGCACTTTTCAAGTAGGTGATATGGTTTTTTTTTCTTGCATCCCTACAAGCAATCCTCTATAAAAATCAAAGGGAATCATAAGCTAGCTCCAAATTTATATGGACCCTATAAGTTTCTTTAGAATATTGGGTTAGTTTCTTATAAGTTGAATCTCCCACCTTCTTCTTGAGTTCACCTAGTATTTCATGTCTCTTGTTTGAAGAAAGTTCTTAGCACAAACATTAGAGTACAGACTATTTTACCAGAACTTGATAATGAAAGATCCATTATTTTTGAGTTAGAAGCAATCCTAAAAAGGCACACATACCAACTTCCTTCCCATTCCATCACTAAGGTTTTAATTCAATGGCATAAAATGCAACTAGAGGATGCAACATAGGAACCATTATTTCAGATTCAATACTAATTCCCACATCTAAAGATTTGAGGGCAAAGCTTTTTCTAATAGGGAGGGGATGTTATGAACCCATGATATCTCTTCTATTTACTCTATTAGTTTAGTAGTTACTATGTATGCATATGCTTTGTAATTCATCTTGGGAGTATTTTGTTTTATCCCATATTCATAGGAAGTAGTAGTTTCTTAGATTAGAATTCATATATAAGTAAGTTTTGAGGCCAATGAAGGCATCCAAAAATTATTTGTATTGATCTTACTCAAAGGAGGTTTCCCCTCGAAGTGGTCTGTGATCAATATAATGCATTTACTATTTTTTCTCATTTTATAATTTTGTTATTTCATGTATTTTTATTGATTTGTTTTAGGAGGATCCTCTCATGTGGTTAAAACACAAAAATACTTAGGCAATTAAAAAAAAAGATCCTCAATTTTTATACCCTTCTAATACATAAGGTTTATCCTACAACATGGTGGTGAAATCCATAGTTGATAGAGTCCAAACAAATTAAAAAAAAGATTAATTCTTGTTTTTTATTTTTAGGTATCATCACCAATGTGATGCTAAGGAAAGAGTATACACATGACATCTAGGAAATTAAAAATCGCTAGAGTTGTTTTCTTATTTTCTCATATCATCACCAATGTGACATTAAGGAAAGATCATATTTAAACCTTTATGATACATAGGTAAATGTTTTTAATAAAAGTAAATTTGAGCTAAATACTACTTATAGTAAACAAAACTCAAAATAAATAAAAGGGTTAATAATAAATAAATACATAAAGAAATTCTCTATTTTAACTTAGTTTTGCATTATTTGATGTGTACCCATAAAAAAATGTTAATAGTTTGTTTATGAAGACTAGGTAACCCAAGGAACCTGCAAGTTAGCTAAAATGTTAAAAATCTATACAAACTAAAAAGCTAGAAAAACTAGAAAATAGAAAATAAAAATAATAATTTTGTTGATATCTCCTAAACCAAAATTTATATCTAGATAAAATTTTAATAAGTTAGTGTGGTCTAAAACTGAAAAAACCAAATTGTTTTTAGAGAAACCTAGATTGTAAATTAAAATTAATAATTATTTTAACAACCATGTGTTTTTTTTTTAAAACTTAGAAAAAAATAATCATAGATTTTATGATATCTCTTAAACTATAATTCAGATTTACACAATCTTTTAATAGGTTTGTGTTATTATAAATATAAACCAACTTGAAAAAATAAAAATAATCATATTTTAAATTAAAAGTTATTACTACTTTAACACTTGTGTGTTTTAAAAAAAAAAGTAAAAAGTAAAAATAAAAAATAAAAATAGCAAACAACTTTGATCCAAATTAGCTTAACACCTACATATAAATAAATAATAATTTAATTAAATTTTCAAACAAACAAGAAAAATTATAAGATGAAAAATATTTTGGAAAGTCCCACTAGGTGTGTTAGAATGTGATAGCTAAAATTTAGAATCTAACAAAACTAGGAAATTGACATGCATACAAATCCTATTATAAATTGAAACTGCACTTCTCATAGAGTTAATATAAAAAAAATAAACATATAAATATTTCTAAAACCATATAGAATATATCATCACCTTCTCTATTGTGAATTTTTATTTTCTCTTTCTTCTTAGAATGTGGATGCTCAATTAATTATCAACAAAAAGTTAAATTTGGCAACATATGGCTGCATAAGCTTAATTTATAAATGGATGTGTAATATGAAAATGATAAAAATTTGATATATATAAGGTGTATGTTGACAATGTAAGATGACATGTCAATTTATATGATTTTAGGTGATAAGATGGATGGTTGGGATAAATATGGATTTATTTGATAATGATAATTATCAACAGTTGGATTTGAGTCCTCATCCAAGTGTACGAGACCATTCCTCATGGGTGTGAGAGAATATAATAAAGTTAGTTAGTATTTGGATGTCCCATCATGAATAGGTCAAGGTAGTTTAGTGACTCACCAAGTTAGTTGAAATGTTCAATGGTGATTAAACAATTGGTTGAGGAAGTTAAGGATGTGGTTGGATGACTTAACTCTTGGTTGAGATAAGTGTGGATTATATCTTGATGAGGTGAAAATTTTGGATTTTAATTATCTTATAAGAATTATTCATGCATGATTAATTAATCAATAAAGATTAGTCAATTATTTGAAAAAGGTAAATAAATGATCTTAGTGGGAAATTCAAAATTGGGATAGTGATTGAGTTTGTATGTCAATTTTAAACAAAGTTAATTTCAACACTAAATTGGCATAATTTATGTTTCTATAGTTATCACCCCACCATGTTACATGTCATGTCTGAACATGTGACAAGTAGTGTCAAGAAAAATCATTTTCACTACCATCTAAAGTTAAAAATTGGTAATTTTCACTTCTTGAAAATAGATAATATTGAAATATGAAATCTTCTAACAACTGAACCTAAACATGTACTTTTAGGTTAGGTTAGTTAAATGTTAAAAAATCCATGAAGAAACATTCATTCAAAACTATCAAGGTGAATAGTTTTTCCATCTTAGTATTTAAGCATCACAAAGTAGTTATTTAGAAACTCTTACTACTGACCTCTAGTGAGAAAGTCTACAAGAAACATAGGTTATTTCTCACTATGCAATAAATCATCTTCATTTCCATCAGGGGAAGGGCTATGCGAATGACTCATTTCCTATAAGTGAGGAGAAAGAACAAGTTTATTAGGTTTTAGATCCAAGATAAATATTTTCCTAGTTATAGACTCTTATGAATGAAAAAATGAGAAATTAGGAGTTGAAGACTCATACACTATAAAGATCAAGTTGTTTTCTTGTGGATTACTTACAATGACTAGTTTAGGGTTTCATTTAGGATTTATATGGGATTTTAGAGCTTGGGATTGAATAACTAGTGATGAATCTAGCACAACAATGACCATGGTTGTATAATAGTTAGTAGTATGGACCTTATTATTATAAATATTGTATTTATTCCATCTGGACATGAATTTACAATGACCATTAGCTCTCATTTTGGGTTTATCTTTTCCTGAATATGTCCTTAACTAATGGATTCATCATTTCCATAAGTAATAAATCCTTAATATTGTGGACCAATGATTGAAAACATAAATAAGTGTTAGGAAGGTTAATGTACATCACCCATTCAATGAATAATTGACCTTTAACTTGGATGTCTTTGGTCTCATGGAGGTATTTTTAAAGTCAACCTTTACACAAATGTGTTGTTTTGATCTATTAGCATAGAACTTGTCCATTTTGAAGTAATAATAATAATAATAATAATAATAATAAGGGTTTAATTAGTTGTTTCAAAAATGGATAAAGAGGCATAATAAACATGGGAAACTCTACCCAAACTAGGACCTTGACCTTGGATTTCTCAAAAATAATGAAGTCTCAAGTTTGAGGGGATGAAATAATTAATAAGATTCTAGCATATCAAGGTATGATCATAATTATGAGTTAATTTTATTAGTTTTTTTTATCATGTGTTGTTTGTTATATTTCCTGTGGTCAATCTCTAAAATAGTCAAACATGAGTGGTTGGTTGTTACTTGTACTAGGTGCCTTCCTGCTAACATTGGTATTGTAGCTTATGTCCTTTGATTCTTGCATTTTATATCAGACCTTAATTGGAATTTTAAGAGGTAACCCCATTATTTCACCTTATTTTTGATCATATTTGTAATTTATTTATTATGTACATTAAGATTAATTTCCTCTTGTGTAACTCAAATGTGAGTCACTTACTTCTTATTTGAAGGTGTTATTGAATCACTATAATTATTTTACTTGTATGAGTCACAATTGAGATCTAATTAAAATATCCATGCAAATTCTATCAAAATATAGATAGGAGTTAGAGAGTGTTTTTCCTTAATTAGAGACATGAGACCCTTACTAAAGATAAATCACTTTTCCAAATTCAATTTAAATAGTGTAATGTTTTATTAAATCATAAAATTTAATCTATAATAATCTCATCATGACCTTGACTTAAAATTTTTATATGTTCTAATGTGAATTATATAACATTTTTATTATTGAAGTTGGGTAAAAAAAACCTCTTCTAGTTTCTTAAAATAGGGAAAGAAATCACTATGGAGGCCATAAAACCAATATAAACCTTATAAACTCTTGGGGAACATTTTTAATGATATTTTTCCATCATTAAAACATTTTCAAAAATATAGTATATATTGAGTTAAGTTGATAAGAGGATCTCCATGGACATAAATGTTTTGAATTGTATTATGACAATTGTTTTGGAATAAGTGGAATTAATTATAATTTGTGTGATAGATTGTATTGAAATGACATTATCATTCATATTAGAAAGAAAAGATATATTTTTATAGTAAGAGAAATTACCTAGTTTTAAACGTCACATATGTCATATGCTATAGTAATGATGAGGCTAGTAGGAATAGTAGCTATTTGGAAAGGTTAATTCATTTATTTTGACCCACTATTTACTCTAAAAATAGGGACAATAGATTCATCACCAATATTAATGCATTTATAATAATTTCACTCTACAAAATCCTCAATGGTTAATTGGAATCATTGCTTAACATGAAACCATAATTACACGTAAGTTGTAAAGTAGTAGAATCACATTTTATTTCAATATAAGGCTCATGTAAAAAATATTTTCACATTGTTTTTTTAAGAAAGGAGAGAGGAACATCACACTCAATTTTATTATTTTATACTTTTAGAGAAGGAAAAGGGAAATTATATAATGTTGTATCATTTTCCATTTCTAGATAAAGATAATAAATATCACATTCCTTTGTATCCTTTTACATTTATAGATAAGGAAAAGTATCACATTATTTTATACCATTTTCTATTTATAGTGAAGGAGAAGAAATATCACATTATTTTGTATAATTTTCCATATCTTAAGAAAGAGAATAAATATCACATTCATTTTTATCATTTTTCAATTATAGAGAAGGAGAAGTGTATCAAATTATTTATCACTTCATATGTATCTAGGGATATGATATATTAATGTATGGGTCTAATATATTAGGATAATGGAGTAACTCATGGAATTAGTATATTTGGTAATGGTCAACCTACATTGGGATTAGGAGGTTACCCATTCATTTTTAGTTAGATAGAGGCCTATATAAATGATATTATTATAATTGTAAAGGAGGGAAGTAAGCATTTATTCTTCTATTGTAAGAGAATATTGGAGTTTTTCCCTTTGAAGAGACATTGTGGAGTTATTCCCCCTAAAGGAGTATTATATCGTGTTTCCCTACCTTAAGGGTATTCTATTTCTACATATATTGAATATTTGGACATCTTGGTCTACCAATATCTATTGTTTTGTGTTGATCTACATTATATTCTATATATTTTACAATTATTATAAGTTTGGATCATACCAAGTGGTATCAAAGATTTGATTTGGGCAATTTGTGTGGAGAAAAACCCTAGTTTTTAAGACTCATCAATATCTTTCAAGAAATTTTGAATTTTTGCACGAATGTTTTATTGGATATGAATAATATTTTAAGGAAGTCTCCATAAAAAAATCAAGCCTTTATGATCAATTTTGTGGGATTTATTAATATATTAGAGTTTTTACTCATTTCCTCATATATTCATAAATATAAGGAAATTTAATAAAAAAATGTTTACTAATGTTGTATCATAATATAAGAAATCTATAGAAAAAATTTCAAAATTTTTCTATGTAGTTGGACTGCATTATTTCAATTTCATATTTTTTAATATATTCACTCTATAAGCCTAAATTTGTGTAATTTTTTTCACAAATTTTTTATTAAAGTTCCAGTATCATAAGGGGAAGATACACTCAAAATTTGGGACTATTTTGACTAGTTTTGAATGATTTGTTGACATTTTAGGATTTCATGAACCCTAGTTTTCTTTGTGTATCATGAAGTTGCACGTATTTTTAGGCGATGATGAATCTATGATAGAGAATGGTAGATAATTTTAAGGAGAATAATAATCAAAAAAGTTCATGGAAAACTTGTTTCTCTCTTTATTTATTTGGGCCTACACAACATTGACTTAAACAGTTGAGCTTCACACAAAGATATTCTTCATGGGAAGAAATGGAACAAGTCTTATTAAATTAATGGGATATAAAATAAAAAGAGGATGAATACGAGGAAGAAAATAATGATGTAAATTAAGAAGATAATATAAATTATGAAAATTAAAAATTACTGGAAGAAAATAATGACAATAAGGAAAAACATACAAGTGATGATGATGATGAAGAAGAATTGGTTGATAAAGGTTCAAATAATTTGGATCCAAAGAAATCCAAGTAAAATTTTCAATTTCATGGATACATTAAAAATCAGAAGGTTCTTGTGTCCATAAACCCTACCAACAAGTATAAATTGATCAACATGAATGTGGCCAAACATTTACATTTTCAAGCAAAGAATATCAAGGAGGTTCAAGTAGATGTTAAGAATATTCTTGTGTTTAAAAATTTGAAGCTCATTATGTAAAAATATGTTTTAAATTTAGATTATTATAATTTGGAAATGGATTATGTGGATATGGTTCTTGGATATCCATGGTTAGAGACTTTGGAAAAAATCAATATTAATATTTAGAAGAATTTCATGAAGTTTTTGTATAAGAAAAAGAAGGTCACTTTATAGGATATCTTATTTAGAAAGGAAAAAATAAAAATAAAGGTATATCATGAATATGATATTAAATCAAGTAAAGAAGAGAATGAGCAAGATTTAGATGACATATAGAAAAACACACTATGATAAAAAATGAACACTTCATCTACACAAGACACAAAGAAGGAAAAGTTGGAAGAGGTAGAAGAAGAGGTTGATAAGGTCAAAGAATAATTTTTTTTTAGCTATATAGACACCCAAATCATCATGAGAGGAAAAAATCATCGTGTCATGTGAGGGAGTGTCATAATAACATGGATTTTGGCTATATATAAAATTAGAGTTCCAATAATCATGGCTATGCATGGAAGCTAAATAAGGACTGGTATAGTCAAGTATGGAATCAAAGTAGTGCAACAACCTATGGAACATGAAATTAATGGGAAAATCACTATGACTATGCATGAAAGAATACCTACTATTTTCATGGATGGAATCATAGTAGTGTAATAAAATATGGTACATGTAATCAAAATATGAATAATTATGCATGGACACTAAAGCAGTATAATTATGATCATGAACAAAATCATAGGAGCACAATGAAATTTTGAAATAAGCTTGGAGATATATCACCTACCAAGATCATATCACTTATAGATGGTGAGATGATTGATATTGGAGAAAAGTGTGTAATGATTTGAATGACACTCATTATTTATTTCCTTCCTATGTTTTGGGGATGAAACATGTCAAAGAGGGAAGGAATGTTATGTATATAGGGATATGATATATTAATGTATATGGTTTGATGGAGATACTGACCTGTGGTGCACATCCCCCTTAGTTAGTTATATGGGTCAAATATATTAGGATAATGGAGTAACTTGTGGAAATAGTGTATTAGGTAATGGTAGGCCTACATTGGGATTAAGAGGTTGCCCATCCATTATTAGTTAGATATAGGTATATATAAAGGAGATGATTATCATTTTAAATGGAGGGAAGTAAGCATTGAGTCTTCTATTGTAAGAGGATATTGGATGTTATCCCGTCGAAGAGATGTTGTAGAGTTATTCCTTCCTAAAGGAATATTGTATGGTGTTTCCCTACCTTAAGGGTATTTTATTTATGCATATATTGAATATTTTGAAATCTTGGTCCACTAATATATATTGTGTTGTGTCGATCTACATTATATTCTACATATTTTTCAATTATTATAAGTGTGGATCATACCATCACTATATCATTATTTAGCATGCATGATATATGTCCTTGCATTATTTATCATCTAATGACATGAATTGATTTGGAAAAGCATTTTGGAAAACTATGTGTGCTAAATGGATATTATTTATAAAATAGGAATGTCTACATTTTCTATTTTACTAAAAGTATTATCACATGTAGACATATTAATACAATGTAACACATCATGAGAAAATAAATGTATGTTGTCTATCCATGGTGATATTGTATTTTATTATTCAAATAAAATGTTATAAACATGAGATAATGCATCATCATTTTACTCTTATCTAGTACATGATTAAGAGAAGAGAGTAAAAAATAAGTAGGAGAACTAATTTATTCTATACTAAAATTAGTTTTCTTAGTTCATTATTCATCATATTCTTAAAAAATTTAAAAATTCTTTTTATATTGACACTCATAATCATATCCCTCACCAATGTGTTCCCCACATATATAATTAGTATCACCAATCATAAAATTCTAAACACTAGTCCAATCGTGATCATAGGCATAAGGGATGGAATTTATAAATATTATGAAATCCATAGGGTGAGGGATACTAGGTTTTGAGATCGGTTATTCATTTTTAATTTAACAAAATTTTGACAAAACCTACATGAAAAATACATGAAATTATCCTACTAAGAAATCACACATAATAATGTTAGGGTTTTAGATATGGAAAACCCTAAGGTTGGGGCCACATATAATGGTTTGATTAGAAATCCAATTTACAACTAGATCTTAAATACAAAAATATGAAACCCTAGTAGTAAGAGGAAAAATTAAGTGTACTTAACATTTTTCATGGTTTTTTATAGTATATGGTATCACCAATATGTTTTAACATGATTTAGAATCAGAAACCCTAATTGAGATAGAAACTATGTATACTTTAGATGAATATAATAAAAAATTATACACATAAAAACTAAATGCTCTTATGATTTATCATACAAGATAAATATAAAAATAATTAAAAACAAAGGGGTAAAAAGGATCTTATATTATTTCATGTTCCATCTATATTATGTAATTATGAATAAATTATAAATATTATTTGTAACAAGCCTACGTATAATTATAAAGAGTATACATAGGTGATTTTACTATGTAAAGACACCAAGCACCAATGTTTTTTAATTGATAATGAAAATATACATGGAACACTATTTTCCATACTTAATTATCTTTCGATCCATATATATATACCTATTTGTTATCTCTTTTATCAACCCCTAGATCTACACAAAAGTGCCAATATAAAATGGGGAAAGTAAGTGAAAGGGTTAAGTGGGATTGACCTTATTCAATCCCCATTCACTAACTAAATGTTATGCTACATTTCCACTAATATAAAGAGTGAAAAAACTCAAATGTAATTCTCCCTATAATGTGTGTGTGTGTGTGTGTGTGTGTGTGTGTGTGTGTGTGTGTGTGTGTGTGTGTGTGTGTGTGTGTGTGTGTGTGTGTGTGTGTGTGTGTGTGTGTGTGTGTGTGTGTGTGTGTGTGTGTGTGTTTGTGTGTGTGTGTGTGTAATTGTGAATGAAATCCTAAATGATCTATCATCTATTTTGAACTTGATACTGTAGACATCCAATACCTAATATCATTTGTGTTGAAATTCTCAATCTTACATTAATTGCACTCAAATGCACATTTTAGGTCAAAATAAATAAAACACATTAAATGGTTTGAAATTATCATTCAAAAGTGCCAATTTAGGTCAAATTATCCTTAAATGGGGAAATACAGTTTATGGGCCAGCTAACTTTGATCAATTCATTTCAAGTCAAAATGATGATCTCAATTTTTTGTGCTCTAGATCACTCTTTTCTTCTAATTCATTGGTACACATCATTTACCTTGGTTATTTTATGTTGGAAACATCATAGATGGTAATATGGTTCCACTGCATCTAATGTCACCTTTAAATTCTTCTCGAGTCAAATTATGACTCAATAATATGACTTTTTTACCATTTTGATTAATTAAGGGCCAATTTTTAAATAATTGCACAAATGTTGATTAACCTTGTTTAAGGTTAATTAATCAAAATCAATATTTTAAATGATTTTATATGAGAGTTGTTAAATATTTCTTTTTGGAAATTGATTTCTATTAACTACATCATTAGGGGAATCATTTTTTGGAAGACATCCCTAGGTCATAAATGCCACAAATATTATGATTATGGGTCTCCCATACCTCATCATCACCATCCATTCCTCTTCAATGTCAATTTTTCTGAATTCATGATGAGGATAATTATGGATTTAATTCTAAATATTAAATTAATCCTCAACCACACATCTTCATCTCAAGACAGATGGTTCAAGTTAATTCTGGTCATTCTTGAAAATATATAAATAGAGAGGCCATGGAAATCATTTATAAGCTTGAATATTTCAAAGTGGTAATGTTAAATTATTTCTACAATATTTTGCATTTGATCATTGATTTTTTTTGCAAGCTTTATTGATCCGCTGGTTTAGTGATTCTAAATCATGAGCCTAGGTTTTGTGGAGTGTTTTTGAGCCATTGGATGAGTTTTTCACCATTGTTGATAAAGACAAGGATTTTTTATCAAGGGAGAACATGCTCTTGAGCCACTTTTGGAGAATGGATTCAATTGAGAACGTATATATTTCATACTTTCTCCCATTTGTGTTTCATTGTCATTAGTAATTCCCACATGAATAGATAGGCATAATTTAGTTTGTTCTTATGCATTATTCTTTTGTTTTATTAGAATAATATTTGACTAATGATGTTATGTAATCATCTCTACATTTTAGTAGACTCAATGGGATTAAAACCCACAAATTTTCTCACAAAGCCTCTAAAAGAAACCTACTAACCATTGTCTTGTAGGCTCTTGGAGTATGGAAGCAAAAAAAGCAAACATTTTAGCAAAAAAGTCCATTTTTATAAACCATAGTTTTGTTCTTAGGATGACCCAACTTGGCTTTAGTTCATCCTAACTCAGCTCTATTTCATCCCAACTTGACTTTGGTTAAACTCAACTTAGCTTTGATTCAGCTTGACTCAGTTCTGGTTCATCCCAACTTAGCCCTAGTTTGACTTAACTCAACTCTAGATCATCCTGACTCAACTTTGGATCAGCCTGACTCAACTTTGGTTCAACCTAACTAGAGTCTATTTCATCCCAACTTGGATTTGGTTTATCCCAACTAAGTTCTAGTTCACCCTGACTCACCTCTGTCCAACCAGACTTGCCTGTCCAACTTTACTTGCTTGTCTAACCCAACACACCTATCCAAACCAACTCACATGTTAACCTTACTCACCTGTCAACCTAACTTGCATGTCTAACCTAACTCATCTATCCAACCTAACTCACCTGTCTAGCCCAACTCACCTATCAAACCAAATCACATGTCCAACCCAACTCTCCTATCTAACCTAGCTTGACTATCAACCCAACTTGACTATCAACCTGAGAGCTCATTTTTCAAAAGTTCTTGTTTCATCCTCAAAAGTTATTCAAAGCTAAGTATCTTGCTAACATTTTTCTTGTAGTATCTACATGAAAATTCATCTAAGAGAACTAAATTAGTGTCTTTGAAACTTCATTTGATTGTTTTAAAATGATTAGGAACTTTCTATTTGGGCTTAATGAAATATTTAGATGCTTAAGTGAATGTTTTGATAATTATGCTTTCAAAGTTACAACTTAAGACCAAGGGGTCAAAAGAACACCACCCAATTGTTCAACTTGGTGCTTAAAAATGAAATCACCTTTCCAAGCTTTTTGTATTTAGTTAGTTCTTTAAATTAGAACTCATTTGATAAAAAGAAGGTTTACACATGTATGCTCTTCCATTTATCCCCTTTAGGGAACCCTTGGAATCAAAAGCACCATTTCTATTACAAAAATGTCTAGTCTAAGACATAGAAAGAAAGTCATTTAAATCACTCCCCAAAAAATCATAATAGTATTAGGTGACCTTAACACGACCTTAAAGACTTTCTATGTTATGCTTTTTTATTTCATGCAAACTTGTCTTATCAGGGGGATGTCATTACCTCCCACAATTTATTTAGGGAAGATTTGACCTAGGGTTACAACTCCTAGCACTGACTTCACCCACTCACACTAGGATTGGATATTTGAGTGGTTAAACCACCTTATAGTGTTAGAGTTACACATGAGATGTATCTGCACTTTGGACATCACACTAAACTGAGTGAACATCAAGATGTAGTGGTTATAAAAAAGACTAGACCTTTTTGCAACAAGCCAAGTGTCATGGACATCCAATTCGTTTGCTTTTCTTTTACATCATTTGATGTGAAATTTATTGTACCATTTAACCCCCTAGAAATGTTCAAAAACTTTCTAGTTTAGTTAACCCCACTTTACCATACCTTGTCAGTTTAGACTTAAGATGTTTGTTTTTTTGTCATTAGCTTACTTGGCCTTGATTTGTGTTTGAAACTACTTGTTAACTCAAAGAACTTAACCAAAACACATTGTCCCCAAAATTATTGAGCAAGGGAAGCGTTACTCTATCCAATTGGAAAATTCATCTTTTCCTTGTTCAAATTGTTATCTAAAACTTTGTGTCATGTCATCCACTTTGGTATAGTTATGCTACCCAATTGAGTCTATAAATTTTACCCAATTTTTTTAAGTCCCTCATTTATAATCCACATTTGAAATTGAACCTTTCTAAGTTTTAAGGGTTCATGTGTTATATTGGGTTCTCCATTTGCACACTAAACTATTCTAATTTGGGTTAAATTTTCCATTTGGATTAATGTCCATTTATTAGACTCAAAATCACATTATCATCATAATGGACTCAAGTCATCTTTCATATCTCTCATGCTTTGAGTCCTAGAATAAATTGTATCCTACTAGAACCATGTGGCAATGTTGTACTGCTTATTTGGTCCTAGATTTGTACTTAGTGATTCACAAATGTTTTTACATCTTGATCTGCTTAGTTTATTTTATATTATTCATAATTTGGAGAGATTTAGTCTAATTTTATAGGGTCAACTTGTAAAAGTTGAAACTAGATTTTATGGTATAGGTGTATCATAAAGATATAGGTTTTGGTGTACTAGTTTTCACCTTGGGTCTTTGAGTTACCTTACCCTATTCGAATATATACAATTTTAGCTTCACCAATAGTTGAGTAAATTCATGAACCAAATATTCTAATTGTGTGTGGGTCCAAGCCATCCTCTTTTATAGTCTCTTAAGGACCCTAGTTATTTGTTTAAAAATAACCAATGCATACCTCATTTCAACATTTGAAAAACATTGATCCAAATCTAGTCAAATGTAGAGAATAAATCTTTTTAGACATGACTCAAAGGTTCACTCATAGTGGGGCCTCTTATGGCCTTAGATATGAAGATGAGAAATTTTATGATAGTCAAGATAACCCCATTATTTTTTATAACATCCCTACAATATTGGGATCTAAGATGATTACAATGAATATCAACTCTAGGGAGTTCAAGATGAAGCACTTCTTAGGTTGATAGAATTAGGTGCTAGACTAACTTTAGACTTTCTTATAGAGCAATTACATACCTTAGAGAATGAGTATAATTATGACAAGATAAATCTTTTGTATAAATATAGATACAATCTTTTTATAACAAAGTAAAATAAATATAAATAGAGTCAAAACCCATAAATCTAGATCTTATAGCCAAGATCAAGATAATAAGTCAGTGATATGTAGATCAACTTGTCATAGACTTAACTAACTCATTAGTTACCACTTCAGTTCAAAATGATGATTCGAAAGAATAGGTAAAATTGGTTGAAGAGATGCAAGAAATATTTGATGAAAACATAACTATAGTGGATCAATGTAGCCTAAATGAATGGTTAAAGTCACAAGAGATTTTACAAAATATTTCATTTGACACAAAGCATACATTATTTAACCATCAAGAACCTCTTGTTACATTACAAAAAAAAAGACCAAAACATTTAGTTTGAAGCTAGGAAATACCTTAAGATAATTTGGTTAGTTCATTCCAACCAACACAATAGTTAGTAAATAAACATAAAACTATCCCAAATCAACAAGGTACTAAACAACCAAATTCAATGAATGTTTTACAATCCAAGAATCAATGACCTATTGTTTGACCCAATGAGTAAATTAGAACCAAAGCATGGACTAAAAGGTATACATTACCTATAGATCCACACAAAACCAAGAGAATATTCCACCCTAACAGCAATAAAACAAGGATTACATTCCACCCCAACAACAACAAAACCAAGGGTACATACAGCCCCAACATCTTATCCAATCCATAAATGCACCAAACATGCAAGAGTGAAATTCTATGAATGAAATTTTTCATAGATTAGAGACAAATAATAGAGTTAAAAAGTATAAACTCAATGAGATATGTCCATATCCACTTGATTTATCTATTCTCCAAAACCCCTTTCCACCTCATTTTGAGGCACCCAAATTTGATAAATACAAAGGAAGATACATGTGAGCACATATAGGCATTATTCGTCTTATGTCTAGAGGTTACTTATAGTAGTGAGTACTTACTTCAGCTATTTTCATGAAGTTTAGTGGGATAGGGTTTAAATTGGCTACTTAAACTACCAAAGGGATTAGTTGCAGATTGGAATGACTTATCAAAAAAAGTTATTTAACCATTCCTCATATAACATAAAACATTAATTGACTATTGTTGAATTATGAAAATCCAAACAATGTGATGGTGAACGTTTTTATACATATTTAAAAAGGTGGAGAGCATTGGTATGCCACTTTCAACACAACTTGCCAGATAAAAAGTTGGCTGATATATTAGCACAGAACTTGCATCCCAAAGTCATGCATAATCTATGGTTAGCTTATGCTAACTCATTTGAATAAATTATTAACAAAGGAGTGAATATTGAAAAGGATCTTATTTCTAGAGGCCTTGTCAAGAATTTTATGTAGGGTTAAGATTATAATTAGACTAAATCACTGGTTCAAATAGTTATGCAAGATAAGCCTAAGGGATTTAGCGAAAATAAGAACATGGTTGGAAATGGGGTAACTGAAACATGACATGTACAAATGGTGTAGGCTATGCCTCCCAAAAATGTACAATTAACTCCCCCAAATCCATCACCTAATTTATAGATACAACCTCCATGAAGGATATTTCATAACAATTTTAGAGTCTTTATCAAGTTAGGAGAATTGGTTGAAACAGTGTTACAAAATCTCATTGTAGCTAATTTAATTATATGTCTAGTATCAAATATATTTACTCAAGATAAACCAAAACCAAATTGGTATAAGAAGAATGAATGGTGTAACTTCCATCATGTTTTTGGTCATGGTGCATATCATTACATCCATTTATGACATATTATTGAGGACTTTATTGAAAGTGGTGAACTAAAAATTAAGTTGGCCCCTAATCAGGACACAAATCTGGATATGGGAATATACAGAGACCTCTTTCCTTGACATGATACACCACCACCAAGAAACAATAAAAATAGTAAAAATCAAGGATAGAGGTAGAATCAAAACCAATAACATGGTTAGAATCATAATGAGCATAATCAGGATCATAATGCCCATACTAATAATGTGGCCTATAACAATATGCCTTACAACTATAATAATCTTATGGGGCACATTTCCACTACCTACATTACCACTATTACTATGAAACCATGTGGAAAATATCATGTTACTTAAATCATGGGACCCATCATTATATGGTCAACAATCTCTCCCCCTAATAATACCACATCAAGTTTGCATAATCATATTGTAACTCCATTTACAAAGGTTACTAATTCTGATCAACAACACCCTTATTGTAATTATAAAGGCTCCTCATCAACTCAAAGTTATATTAATATAGTTAGATGCATGTGAGTCACCATATAAGGCCCTTTGTATTCCTCTTATAATTATAATAACTCCTTGCCACCTCTAGGTTGTGCAGTCATAACTAGACACCCACAAGTTACCATCCATGGCCCTTCACCCACTTCTTCCATAAAACCCAATGAGAACATTGTACCTATGGTTCCAAAGCTAAATATTATCCCAACAAATACTAAATTATCTCAATCCATAATTTAAAAGCCTTATACTCTAGTGGACCAATTAGAAAAACCCTACATAAATATCCATATTAGAACTCTTGTAGACATCTAATGTTCATAGAACTATCATGAACAATCTTTTGAAAGAGTCTATTGTGCTTAATTATATAAACCTTGATTAGTTCTTGAACCTAGTTGGACATTTATCTTCATTTTGGCAAATCACATTTGATCAAAAAGACATGTCCATTCTTGGCCCAAACCATAATAACCCACTATACATTAAGATAATCATTATGGATCATAAAATCAAGTGGGTTCTTATAGATAATAGTCTAGGGTTGAAAATCATATCTCTTAAATTATTATGATGATTGGGATACATGGATAAAGACATTTATCCAAAAACTATTACAATCAAGGCTTATGATAATGCTGAGAGGGAGTCATCTAGTAAAATTTAGTTGCCAGTCATAGTTGGGTCTATTTCTCATCAGACATGATTCCATATTATGGATATTGAGATTCCTTATAACATACTTCTTAGTCATCCTTGGATCTATGAGTTATAGGTAGTTATATCCACTCTTCATTGGCGCCTTATGTTTTCCCATGATAGGATTAAGGTTACTATTCCCACTGATCAGTAGCCATATCAATATTTCAAACATCTTGAAGCTAAGTTTCATAATTATAACTATTGCCTAGGTTTTAAATTCATTATAAATAAGAATAAAGCCATCATTTCTCATCCATCTCCATCTAATTATATGGACCCTAGTGATCTAGCTTCCTCTTTAATCGCTCTATTTATTATAGCTCTTGTCAAGTAGGTTATTATTAAAGATGTAGGTATTTCCTTGTACCTTATGAAGGATGTCCTCCATATTAAAAAATTACCTAAATCCTATCAATAATTTGGTAAACCTAAAACTTCATAGAATCCTAATAAACCCAATCAAATTTGGTAGCCAAAAAATAATAAGCAAAACCTCCTATGGTTTTTGTACCTATAATCACACCAAAGAAAGATCAAGAGGCTTTTATCAAGGGAGATTGGCTATATTCTTAAGGCCTTACAAATGTTTTTAGAATCCAAAGTATCCTATCCCTAACTAGATAATGGAACATCTTGAATATACAGGGAAAGGCCTTGGCCCACACACGTAAGGAATTTTAGAACCCTTATTAGTTGAAGTTGTCAATTAGAATCATGGTCTCAGGTTTAAACCTCCAGAGGATGACCTCATCACTTTTGATAGTGAATATTCCAAAGTGACTAGTGACAAGACTGCTAGTAGTGAAACAACATACCATTATAGCCTTTTTGATGATCTTGTTGACTCAGATTTATCTGATCTAAATTCCATATTGATGATAACACCTATTGGAGATTCCCATCCTGAATTTAGAATCCATTGTAATGGTGTTTTCCTTTCTTAAGTAGGACATTATGTCTTTACCTTGGATCTTCCCATCCTAAAGCAAACCCTCATTTTTTCCTATGCCTTTTCCATCCTAAACTCTTAGATAAGGACCAATAAAATTCAATCATATGCCTCGATGAGTTTCAAAATGAAGAATCAACTATAGAATACCTGGACCTTTGAGATGATTGCCAATTAGCAATAAAAAATAGGGCTTTGATTTTTCATTAGATCCTTCTACCTACTTTAGAGAGTAGGCAAAATTTATTGGTCATAATAAAGAATAAACATCAATAACTTCAGGTGAAAACCTCTTTGAGGTGATTATCAATTAGGGAAAATGTAAAGAAAAAGATAAGCCTTTGAGTGAAAACCTATTTTAGGTGCTCCTAGGTGGGAAAGTTTTACCATCCCCTCAAGATATAGAAGGTCCATCTAGCCAAAGTTCCATACCTATTACAATCATCTCTTTAGAATAACATCAAATATTTAAGCATCTTGCTCTTGAGTTTCTATAGGTTTTTTCTACTTAGCCTTTAATTGAAAAGGTAGATTTTGATTCTTCATACTATCTAGATCTTTTGGAGGAACAACAAGAAGATATAGCAGAGGAAGATGGTCAAAACCATAAATTGCCTATAATTCTAGAAGATAGATCCACACTCCTTATGGAAAACACAATAAAATTGAACATGGGAACTTATGAGGATACCAAAAATTTTTATCTTGGAGCTTCCCTTACTGAAGTAGAACATGAACATATTATATCCATTCTTAAGGATTATATAGACATCTTTGCATGGACATACTTTGACATGCTAGGCTTCGACCTAGATTTAGTTGTGCATCATCTTATTGTTCATCCTGATGCTAAACCAGTCAAGAAAAAATTGAGAAAGATGCATCTACATATTGCCCTTTTGGTTAAGGTCAAACTAGGAAAGTTATTAGGATCTAATTTTATTAGATCACTAGATTACTCTAAATGGATTTTTAACATAGTCTTAGTGAGTTAAAGGACCCTAAGTATACACATTCTATTGATTTATGAGATATCAACAAAGTATACCCCAAATATGAATTTCCTCTACCCAACATTGGCATGATCATTGACTCAACTACTAGGCACAAGATGTTATCCTTAATGGATGAATTTTATAGTTATAATCAGATTAAGATAGCCCCTAAATATCATCATAAGACTACATTCACCACTCTATGGGGGACATTCTCTTACTAAGTCATGCCATTTGGTTTGAAGAATGCTCAAGCTGCATATCAATGTGTAATAACTATCATTTTTCATGACATGATGAATGGAATTATTGAGGAATATGTTGATGATATAATACCAATATCAAGAGCAAGAGTTAGACATCCTGACATTCTACAGTAAATCTTTGAGAGGATTCATGAATATAAAGTCCACTTGAATCCTAAGAAACATGTCTTCAAAGTCACATCAAGAAAATTTCTATTGTTCATTGTATCACAATGAGGGATCAAATTAGACCTTCCAAAGGTCAATGCTATTGTGGAAATGCCTCCACCAAACAATCTTAAACAACTACAAGGTCTACAAGGAAAGATCCAGTCTATATGCAGGTTCATTTCTCAATTGGTAGATAAGTGTCACCCAGTTACCCATCTCTTGAAGAAAGGGGTAAAATTTAAATGGGATGAAGATTGTTAGATATCATTTTCAAAGCTTAAGACATACTTGGCCAATCCACTAGTCTTAAGATCACCAACCCAAGGAAAGCCACTAGTTCTTTATATATTAGCCATAGAACATGCACTATGGGAACTTTTGGCCCAGCATGATAATCATGGTAAGGAACATGATATTTATTATTTAAAACACATATTGGTAGATTATGAATTTAATTATATGCCTATTGGGAAGGCATGGTTACCTATGGTGTTTGTCACTCAAAAATTATGACATTATATGATAAATAACAAAACTATTATTATCACTAAGGTGGATCCTCTCAAGTTATTCTTATCTAAAACAACTCTTCAAGGATGCATGTCTAAACGGGTTATGCTCCTCAGTGAGTTTGATATTGAGTACTTGAATGAAAAGGTAATTAAAGGGGAAGCACTTGATGATCAACTAGTAGAAGCTCCTTATACAGATACTCAACCTCTCAAGTTTGACTTTTTTGATGATTTTATCATGACAATAGAATAGGCACTATAGGAGCCTGACTAGTGGACACTATATTTTGATGTATCCTTCACATTTTGAGGATCTAGAGCTGGTATATTTTTGATCACACCATAGGGGGATCTGATCCCCAAAATATTCCATATACAATTTCACTGTATGAATAATATGGCTGAATATGAGGCATTGGTTATAGGGCTCCACCTTGCTATATAGTGGGATATTCAAAGATTAAAGGTCTATGGAGATTCATAATTAATCATAAATTACACCACTAACAGCTTATTCCTTACAAGAAAATTGTCGATAACCTCAAAACACATTTCAAATCTCTATAATTTGAACAAGTTATAAGAGTCAACAACAGATCTACCAATATAATGGAAATAATTGGTTCCATGATTCAAATGCATGATAGTGCTAAAGAGCATTAGTTCTTGATTATAAATCTTCTTCAACTTGTACATATTATAATAGATTCAAAGAGGGTATATGTCATTGCTATTCCTAATCCCTCACTTGAGCTACCATGGTACCAAGATTTTTATAACTATTTCTATAGTCATGTCTTCCCTACCAACCTTTCCAACAACAAAAAAAAAACTATTTATTGATCATTTAACACATTATACCCTCCTTGGAAACATGATTTATCATAAAGGTTATGATGGAATGCTTCTTAATTATTTATCTTTGGGAGAATCCAAGATGGCACTAAAGGAGGTTCATGAAGGAATGTGTTTCACCCATACCAATGGTGTAGTCCTAGTAAATAAATTCCTTAGAACAAGATATTATTGGCCCAAAATGGAGAAAGATGCTTGTAGTTATGTAAATAAGTGTGTTCCTTATTAGTAATAATACAACTTGATACATGCACCATCCTTACGACTACAGTTGATCATAACACCATCACCATTCTCAATATGGGGTCTCAATGTCATCAAGAAAATTAACCCAACATATTTAGATGGCCATAAACACATTCTGACTAATAACTGACTACTTTACCAAGGGGATTGAGGCCATTTTTTTCACTCATGTTATCAGTAAATAGATAACCAAATTCATTCATTACCACATAATCTATCAATATAACATCTTAGCTCATATTATGCCTAATAATGTTGGATCCTTTGTGAACCAAGATGTGAAATATCTTTGTACAAAATTTAAGATCAAGCACAATAAATTAACTCCATATAACCCATAAGGCAATAGACAAACTGAGGCATCAAATAAAACCATTATAGCCATCTTAAAGAAGATTGTTAATAATGTGGTTGTAATTGGCACTTATAACCCTTTCCTTCCCTTTGGGCTTATAAAACCAACAATCATACCCCAACTGGATCCACTACATACTCCCTTGTTTTTGGAATTGAATCTATCATCTCGATCAAGATTGAGATACCATTATTAAGAATATCACTAGATCACATTGAAGATGATGAGGATTATAGATCCTCACAGATTTAAGAACTATAACTTCTTGATGGTAAGTGTTTCATTGCCCTATAAAACTTGTAGGCCTATCAGAATAGATTATGTAGAAGCTATAACAAGCATGTTCTCCCTTGAGAGTTTGAAATTGACAACTTGGTTTTGAAACAAAACTAGAAGAACATGAATGCTAATGAAAAAATAAAGGTAATTTTCATCCTAATTAGTTGGGACCATATTTTGTCATAGTGAACTATGGATTAAGATAATATCGACTAGCTAAACCTAATGGTGAAGAACTTATAGAACCCATGAACATCATACACCTTAAGAGGTTCTATGCATGAATAAATTTGAACCATTATCTACAAGACCCTTGGCTTGGGGGCAACTTGTACTAAAGTAATTTTATTTCACCTTTTTATCCTACCTTGAACATAATTTATGTTACCTTTCTCCACTCTTCATGATTCTAGATAGTGAAGTCTTTGAATCATTGTCACTTTGAACACATTTTCATCATATCCTAGACTATTCTCTTTGAGGACCCTATTCTTTGGACCATTCTCCTTAAAAATCATTTTCTTCATTATGTCTTGGGCATGTTGTAAGCTTAAAAAAAATTTATCCCTTGACCAATTATGATCCTGATTATGTCTCACAAACATTATGAAACTCTTCAAAATTGATTTTATAAAGTAGTTAATCAAGAATAGTATTTTTTAGCTTCTTCAATAGACAAGTAAGCAAGATCATCTTTTTCAATTCCAAACCTTTGATAAACTATTATATATAGGTGAACACAACTACTTCTTCAAAGGTACTTCATGTTGCAAATTATTCTATATCACATTTTCTACTCTTTATTGACATATCAAGATCCTCACTCTCACCTATTTTTTCTCATGGGTTGTTATAACTAGATTAGCTATTTTATTTGAACCTCTACCCTCGGACGTGCATCTCCTTGACTAGATGGTCTCACCTTGTGCATATTTTATCCCAAAAACACCAAAAAAATTATAAATACTTTGAAAATACCAAAAACATCATAACATGATCCAAAAAAGAATATAAACATTGTATCATACTTTTGTACATTTGTACAGTCCTATTTTACCATGCTACACTTTTGCTATTTTACAAGCATGAAAATTCTAGTTGATCTTGTCTCATTCACTTGCAATTTTGCAATATCATTATTTCTCATCTCATTAGCTTATTGTTTGCCATACCATTCTCATTTGTTTATCATATCTTCCATTTCTTCTATAATTTTAATCATGTTGGTATAATCATCATTTTTTCTTCTATCCCATTTCTTAAAAGAAAAGCATTCGCTTGAATTTCATGTTGGAAAATGCATCCATGAAACTATGTAGGCATCATCCACTTATCTTGTACATCTAGAGTCATCTTGACCAACCCCTTCCTTTTATTCTCTTCCCCCATTTCTTCTATCATTTTTCATCTTTAATTATTAAACAATGGTTGTGTCATTGTTCTTTGTTATGTTGTGGTGGAAAGTAACACCTCTACCACACATACATGGAACATTTGTCTTTAAACCACACTAACATGGTTTTTGTTTGTGTGTCTATTTGAGTTTTATAGGTGTTTTGTTGTGTTTCCTTAGTGTTTTATTACACTTTTGCACCTCTCCTTTTATTTCTTCTCCTTTTCTCTTTTTATTACTTATTCTCTCATTTTGGTCTTGTGTTACCCTATATGTTTCTACTTATCTCTTTTGTGTTTCAAAACATCTTGATGATTCACATGGATCTTGATTATTTGTATATTGATCCTATGTTATTACATTGTTCTTGGACCATTTTGTTTATTTGATTGTTGTTGGTGTCTTATTTTTTAGTTTGATTTTGATTTTATCTTCCATGATTAAGAATGCCTTGATGGTCCATGTGGATCTTCATTATTCATATCTTGATCTCATGTTGTTCAGATGTTCTTGTTGTTTATTTTTAAACATTTCTATTCCTACATAAATCTTGATTGATCATATCTTGATTTCAAGTTAGGTTCATTTATGTTTATCTTTTTCTTTGTCTTTACTTTTTTTGTTTAAATGTAAATAGTTGTAACTTTGATTTTTGACATTATTTTCCCATTATCCTTAGTTATAGGTATTCACATTTGAACCAGCTCAGTACAATTGGAATCTTATGTCATTTTAAGTTATTCATACTTATGATTCCTAATTTATTTTTCTATAGAAAACACATTATGCTTAGGTCTCAAAGTCTTAATGTCAACATCACTCCGATGAATAGTTCTCAAGAACATGTTGCATAATATATGATCATGATATAGAATTAGGCATCTAGGTATTATGAATTTTAGCATTAGAATCTATGCTTAGACATGCATCTCTTTGCATACATTATGATTCTAATCAATTATTGGTAAGTTTTCATCATTCCTCATTCCATTTTCTCTTGAACATGGGTGAAATCCATTGGCCTAAAGTTCATGTTGGAATATGAGTCCATGGAACTCTATAGGTAGTACTCAATTTCTATTGAGTTCAGCTCAGCTATCTTTCATTCTTATATTATTCTCTTTCATCAATTTGTGTATTCTCATATGCTTTGTTTTATATGGATTTCTAAGCCATTACACCATCACATGTATGTTTGTGCCCACTCACTTTAACCTATCTTTTAGGTTATATCTTTGAGCTATTTTGCTTGAGAATTGCCCATGCTGGGGCCCACCATCTAAACCATGTTTGAATCAAATTATCTATGTAGGGGAAAACCATTATTTATTCTTTATCAATGATAAAAATTAGCCTTATTGTGGTATAACTATTTTATCATGATCATAGGTACTCTACTAAAGTACTTATTGTATTCTCTTTGGAGACCCCATTATAGTGGTGTTTCCCTTCCTGAAGTAGAATGTTCTCTCTTTTCCTTTAATTCTAATCTCTCCGCATTAAAGCCCATGATGTAAATATTTTAGTGTATAACTTGTCTTAGGATTGATCAATACCATAAGTGCACAACTTTTACTCTCAAATTGTGTACATTTATAGTGTGTCCCTTACATTTATGGATTGTATCTTTCCCATTTCCCATATTTCTAGGACCTATTATACATTTATTTATATTTTTATCATTGATGGTAATCACACATGAAATCATTAACTCATCTAGATGTGATCTATTCCATAGGTTAATTTCTCACTTTCTCTCTCTTTTCAAGAGTCCATCCTTTTCTTCCATCCTAATATGTCCTCTCTAGGGGGCATCATGGGTTTTTTCCAATTTATTCCTTATAACTCTTTTCTTTGATAAGATGTTACTTCACTTGAATGTCTCACTATGCCTTCTTAGTAAAATTTAGACATCCAATTCCTAACACCATTTGTGTTGAAATTGTCAATCTTACTCGAATTAGTCTTAAATGCACATTTTAGGTAAAAATCCATAAAATGTTATAAATGATTCAAACATGTCATTTACAAGTGATAATTTATGTCAAAGTATCCCTAAATGGGGTAATGTAATTTATGGGCTTAGCTAACTTTGATCAATTCATTTCAAGTCAAAATGATGATTTCACCTTTTTGTGCTCTGGATCACTCTTTTCTTTTAATTCATTAGTACACATCACGTACCTTTGTTATTTTATGTTGGAAACATCCTAAATGGGAGTACAGTTCTAATGCATCTAATGTCACCTTCCACTTCCTCCAAAGTCAAACTATGACTCAATAGTATGACTTTATAACCATTTTGATTAATTGAGGGCCAATTTCCTAATAATTGCACAATTTTTTTTGATTAATTAAGGTGGCAAACCAAGGGCTGAATTCTATACAGTAAAAAAAGACAAGAAGGCTGGCAAACAAAAGATGTCAACACTGAACCAATGGCACAACCAAGAAATAAAGCTAGAAGCAGAACAAAACACTAGAAAGACTAGAGTCAGAAAGGATGAAACTACATAACTATAGAATTAACAAGATCCTTAAGATTCTCATTATTTGCATTGTTAGCATTCCTTGGATTACCCACCACTTCTATGATCTGTAATGGCCTTCTCTACGAGGACTACCTTTGAAAGCTATCTTCGTCATCAATGTGCATCATTCATGCTCCATCATCTCCTTCTAAATGATCTCTCTAATTTTTAAGGTTATATGAGCCCCTTGTTGCCATACCCTCCATCTTGAGAATTGCTGACCAAGGTTGGCACAAGCATCAACGACCTTGTTACCTTCTCTATAGGTGTGGGTAATCTCAACTTCGAAAAAAAATTGTAAAAGAAATTAGATGTTCGTAATGATATCTTTTATATGGATACCAATGTTAGATTATTTATTAACGACATCTATGATCAACTTACAATCTCCTTGAATATTCAAATTTATAATTCCTAGGGATATAGGTAACTTTATTCCCCAAAGTAAGGCCATAGCTTTAACATAGTTATTGCTCTGGCAACCCATGCCATTAGCATATGTAGTAGACATCCCTCCTTTTTAATTTCTTATTATTCCTCCTCCACTTGCTTTATCACTCAACATGGATGCCCCATCAAAATTGAGTTTCATCTAATTAAGTTTAGGTGGTATCCATTTAGTATGAAGTCTCTGAAGAATTTTGGAATTATCATGCCTAGGCATAAGGTTCAAAACCTTCCATTTGGTAGTAATTTGACTTTCAAATTCATATAGGGGTTTCTCTGCAACACTAATATGAGCTATTATAACACTTTCCAAGATGGTCCTAGTAAAGGAGTTAAACACCTGAGCAACATTTGTAGCAGTGTCCCTAAAAATTCTATGATTTCACTCTTTCCATAAAGTCTAGCTCAAGCATGGTAGAGCTTGTTTCCATAGTTCTTTAATCTAGGGATGTGTGAAGGTTGAGTCCTAACTGAGAATTACTTCTTTAAGTTAGAATTGCAAACCCATTCAATGCCAAAGTTGTTAAGTATTTTGCCCCATAAATCCTAGGTAAACTCATAGTGTATGAATAGGTGTGAAACTAATTCCTCTCTAGAACCACATAGAAAACATCTATTGACCAAAGTAAACCCCCTCTTCTGAAGGTTGTCCTGAGTAAGGATTTTGTTATGGGAAGCAGCCCACCAAAACAAGTTAATCTTTAGATTGAGTTTATGATTCCAAACCTTTTTCCATACCTCCTTATTCTGAGCTTTAGGTGTAAGTAGATGATAGGTAGATTTGATAGAGAATAATCCATTCTTATCTGGCCACTAGTATTTTTCATCCTCTCAAGGGAAGAGCAAGATTTTGATCTCCTGAACACATTTCTCGCTCTCCTAAATTCTTGGGATAAGCTCAAGCCTGTGCACACAATAATCCAAAAGGTTTTTCTAGCTCCTTATCCTATTGTTATTTTCCATATAATCACTAACCCTATCACCAAAGAACTGAGTAGTCAGGCCTATAATTTCTCCATAGTTTCCTTGGGAGATGAGAGGCTTATCCCTTAACCTATAATTTCACAAATGTTGATTAACCTTGTTTAAGGCTAATTAATCCAAATCAATATCGTAAGTAGATTTTCCATGAGAGTTGTTGAATATTTATTTTTGGAAATTGATTTCTATGAACTGAATCATCAAGTGAAATTATTTCTTGGGAAGACATCCCTAAACCATAAATGCACCAAATATTAGGATTATGGGTCTCCCATGCCTCATAATGACCCTCCATGCCTCTTCAATGCCCATTTTTCTAAAGTCATGATGAGGATAATTATGGATTTAATTCCAAATATTGAATTAATCCTCAACCACACATCTTCATCTCAAGATAGATGATTCAAGTTGATTTTGTCCATTCTTGAAAATATATAAATAGATAAGCCATGGACATAATTTTTAAACTTGAATATTGAAAAGTTATAATTTTAAATTGTTTCCATAATCCTTTGAATTAGATCATTGATTTTGTTTTCAAGATTCATTGATAGGCTAGTTTATTAATTCCAAATCATGAGCCTAGGTTTTATGGAGTGTTCTTGAGACATTGGAGTTTTCCACCATTATTGATTAAAAAAAGGATGCTTGATCAAGGGAGAACATACTTTTGAGCCACTTTTGGAGAATGGATTTACTTGGGAAGGTATAGATTTCTTACTTTCTTTCATTTGTCTTTCATTTTCATTAGTAATTCCCACATGAACAGATAGGCTTAATTCAGTTTATTCTTATGCATTATTTATTTGGTTTATTGGACTAATGTTTGACTAATCCTATTATGCAATCCTCTCTTTAGTTACAAGCATGAAAATTTAACTTTGACCATTGTAAACTTCATATTTAGCATTATCAATTTTATAGGTGTACTCTAAATTTTGTGTAGCATCTTGTAATAATGAAATATTCTCTACAAATGCCTTATATTAACCTTATATATATAAATATATAGATGGTGGAATTAATGGCACACAAAAATTGACCCAAAAATAAGCAAACATGAATAACCAATAGTCCAAAATGTAAATATGTCCAAAATAATTTAATAAGGCCCTGAGACATTCCTAAAATTTATGATCACTAATGTTGATGTTATTGAATGTACATTCCAAAATATCCCCTTGGACTAAAAAGACACATAGTTAGGAAAAACTAGGGATCCATACAATATTTTAAGTCAAGATAAAAAAATATGAGATGTCATACAACCAATAAAAATAAAGAATAAATTTTTAAAGACCAAGAAAAATGTGCCACTAAATTTTTTATTCACAAAATTTAGGATCTCTATATGTAAGATTAAATAAAAAAATTTGAACAAGGCTTGTACCAGGTTTAAGTATTCATTTGAAGTAGCCTTATTTGATTGCATAAAATGAAATCGTGAAAGTATGAAAAAGGTTAGGGCCAAAGGTAAAAAATATTTATTTCCTTTCGCTTGGAAAAATAAAAAAATAAAAAATGAAAGATTAAGACAAAATAATGAACCCTAAGAAATAAACATGAAAACATAAGGGGAAAGCTAGGGTTCAACTATGTTCAAGAAAATATTTAGATTCAAAAATATGTTTTACATTATTTTGGAATATGTAAGTCTAACAAACATAAAAATTTACATTAATTTAGTGTAGATACTAAAATATTATTTATATAGTACCTCGGTCTTCTACACTTGGAAAGTCATTATCATGGTTATACCTTTTAGTTAGACCTTCCCACTATTGAAAGACTTGTATTCACTATCTATTTGTGCCTAATTACTTATGTCTTAGTCTAACCATTGTTATTATAATTACAAGGCCACATATATTATGCAAAAATCTATAAACCTAATTATTATCACTCACTATTAGTTCTGGACATGTACCTATTTTCTAAATCTTTTGATACTTGCACCCTCGCTAGACACATGCATCAACACAATTTTCCATTTTCATACGAAGTGTATAGTGTCCAAAATTCATCCAATTTATAATATAAATGTATCCAAAAGGTTGGCCTAATTTCTTTAATATGATATATTTATAAAATGGATTGGTATATATTCAATATCAACGCCAAATTATTCCTCACCTAGAAATCACATACAAATAACAAGACAATATACCAATAAACACTCAACAAAGCATTCAAGTGAGAAATCCTACCATATTTATCCATAATTTCATTTCAATTTTAGTTATACTTACTATTTTTAGAAATATCAATTGTATAAGTTCAAAATACTATTTGTTTGATTTATCTATTAATTAGCCTAATCATTAAATTAGTTCACCAACATTATGTAAAATATAATCTAATACTCTTAACTGTAAATATCCCATATATCTAAAATTTAGGATTAAACATTTAGTGAACCTAACCTATGTATTTTATGATTATTGGAATGGAAAATGTTAATAAAAATCATTTTCAAATGGAAGATAAAGAAGCATTAGTTAACCATACCAATAACAACAAATACTTAATGGATGCATTTTTGTATGTTACAAGAGATGAAATAAGTAAACATGCTTAAGCTAAGGCATCCTCCCCTAGTGATGGTGAACCCTAAGGTGGTACTATAATTGATTACATACCAAATAACCTTCACTTGATCAAATCATCACTTCTTACATCTAATAGGGGAACGGGTTATGTATTTATGATATTGTTCCTATTGTCACTCAATCTTGCACCTAGAGAACTTGTTTAAGCCTTCTCTAGATTTAATAAAACATTGGATTACCTATAGGCATATGGGTTTCCTATAACATATGTAAACCTCTATTTTTAAGGTTTATCTCTCTAGATTAGTCTTTGATAGCTTGTCACCTACACTACTTTCTAGCTTTGGATGAAAAGGGATAGAATGAACACAAAATTAACCTATGATAATGAGGTGATACACCATATTGGTCTCCACTATATTACCATATAGTTTCACTATGAAACATGACTCACAATACTAGTCTCAATATCCTATAGTGGTTTAACATAAGTCTTTCAAACATGGAGGTGATATGAATTGTAATTCTTAAGTTGAGTGAACAAGAGGTCAGATTATAGACAATAATGCTACTTCTTACACTTATAGATAGAAAAATAAACTAGCTACATTTTATGTGACCTATTATAGGGAGAACTTCTTTCAACAAACATGAAAAATTAAAGAGAACACAAGGATATATAGTTATCACTTGTCATTCCACTATACACCACTTCACACACTCAAATACAAAGTTATGGAATCAAAACCAGATTGGAAATATTTATTTGAAAGTTAAATGTAGTATTCAAACCATTAGGTATTTTCCATACCAAGGGTGGATTTATTATTAAGTCAAAAGGTCTTGAATATATAGATCATAGGAGAGGAGAGAAAAGAAGAGAAGTGGAAAGATCACAAGGCCAAGTGTCAAGATTTAGAAAAAAATTATAATGCAAGATAATGAAATGGTAAATATGTCATGAAGGTCTTATTGGATAAATTTCCATCACAAACATGACATATCCTTCAAGTTGGCATATAGACTCTCCATGTTCTTCTTTCAAAACTACCATCATGATGAAGAATCACTTGACTACTCGAAAATGACTTACAAATTATTTGACACATGTGTCTTATCATGGGAGGTTGGAAAAAATATTTGTGACATTCATATATGATTTTCAACTAAATACTTCCCTTTTGTCATTTATCATTCATTGTCTATAGTCATTTACTAGCCTTTTTGGCTTCATTCTTCACACTTATCCTCAAGGTGGCTTGTATTTGTCTAAGGGTGCTCATTGAATATGTGTTATAAACCTATTTAGAACCTATTTTCCTTCTATTACAATAGGTATACCTCAAAATATCCAATATCATACCTCTCATCTTAGCACTAGGCAGTCACTTTGTTTTCTCATTGTCTATCCAAGACTACCTATAGTAAAAAAATTACCATAGGAATTTATATGCTTTAATAAAGGTATAATGGAATATTAAGAGTTAAAAAACATTCCTAAATACCTCCCATAATTATATTCATCAATTAATCCCCTTTTTCACCTATGAAACACATCAAATCCTATAAGAAATACAACATTAGGTTTATCTATATAGGTGATAGTATAAATAAATTAGATGTAAATGAGCCTAGGAAATTTATAGACATGTTAAAAATGATTTAAATACCAATTTCCCACTTCTATATGAATTCCCATTCATTTATTATTCATTGGGCTCAAGCAAGGTTTTTAGGAGGCTTTTTGGTCATTATAGCTCTTATTGATGATTCATAAAATCTAGACATCTAACTATCAAAAAAATTACACTAAGAACAACTTAGGGACCCCATTAAACTATCCTTAACTCCTTTAGTCACCATGCATACTATCCTTATAGATGTGATCAACAGAAAGTGACCTTCAAGTTCCTTCTATGCATTTTGAGTAGGTATGAGAAAAATTAGGCCTGCATGATTAACTGTATGATATTATTTTTAAACAAATGTTTCAAAATAGTATTCCACCATCATATAAGGGTTATCAAACTAATTATGATGTTCACGTATTCATCTAAATAAAGTTAGAGTCCATAAGGGTATAGGCCTATTTATAGACCTAATAAGGCTAACTGTGTTTGATTGTGTTTAACCCTTTTGAAGGTTTTCAATGACTGTAAGGAATTTGATATGTTTTTTCACCTTTAGTGAAATATTATAAAACATCCTATAGTCACTCAATATTATTCTCTTCATCCATTTTATTCTTCACATACCAAACCTAAAAGTTATCTTGCTCATAGTGTGCCCTCTATCTGAGATAAAATAGAGGGTACCTACCATATTTTCCTAGACAAATTGAGACCATGGGAGGATATATTAGGTCATGATGACGTTCTATACAAATTCATAAGGATTTTTCACCTTTATAAATCTCTCAATATCATAAATCCTTAAGATTAGATTTTAAGTCTATGTAGTGTCTACACGGTCTAGAAAAGTTAGACTATGTGTGGAGTTAAAAAACTTGTCTTTGATCTGCTTACTCCTCCTAATAATCATATGAAGTTTACATTACCAATATGATATTTTTATCAACATGTTCATCCATATTAAATCTTAGTATATTATCTAATAACTTTCACTAGCATGAGTTAATATGTGACTATAGCAAATTGTAGGTACTCATCTTAGGAAAATATGATTCTTGTAGGTGTCTATTTATGATTGAACATTATGTTTCATGCCTTAAATTACTCTCAAGCTAAATAATGACATTAAAATTTTTATTTAAATTACTCCTACCTTAGGGCTATTCTAACATTCTCTATCACCAATGTACTTATCTTGCTTATGAGCTGTACTTTCATTTTAATCTTAAAGGCACTATAGCTCTTTGAGCCTTTGTAGTGAATATTGGTATAAGTTATAGGGATTCTTAACTATGTTTGTGTCTTAGAACTTTTATTTCATAAAGGACACTCTTGAGATCAAAACCTCCTGATGAGCACTCCATATAACTCATTACATCTAATAAAAACTATCCATAAGTGTTGCTTTTTGGTTATATACTACATTGCATTTAATAACTAAGGTCTTATCTAAGTAGGAAATAAATGAAATTGTCCTTTGTTTGTATGTGATATATTTTTGATTCTTTATCTTGTTATTGTGTCTAACTTGGATTAAATGAGCACAATTTTATATATAGAAATACATCCCTATGGTGGGATAATTTTGAGAAGACATGAAATAGTTTTGGAAACCCTTTTTAGCAATAGTTTTGAGGATTTAAGAATGAATAAATCAAGATACGAAAATATATATAGCTCTAAAGATGCTCTAAAGTCACTTTGAAGATGCTCTAAAGATGCTCTAAATGCACTCTAAAGACATGTATAAAGTGCTCTAAAGATGCCTAGTTTTATGTATATGACTAGTTTTATGACTAGTTTTATGAAAATTGTATCAGATAGTAATATTATACTTACCTTTGTTATTATTCTTCCTTCTTCCATGCTCTCATGACAACTTATTCCTTGAGTCCATTCTACAATCCTTTATTTTATGGCCAAACCTATGGCATAAAAATAATTGACCATGAAGTGAATTTTAATGTTTAAATGGATTGGACTACCTAACTTTCTCTGCCTTCAAAAATATCAAATTGAATATGGAAACCAAAGGTAATCAATGCTAATAACACTAGTCAAGAGGATGTGGTCATTAAAAGAAAAGATGATGAGAGAGTTTCTCAAGAAGGTGTGTTTCAGATTAGACAAAGGAAAAGAATAAGGAAAATGTTGAATACATTAATTAAAAATATAATTTCAATCCAAATAGGTTTCTTGAGAAGAATATTTATTCCTATGACAAAGATTGTGAAAACCCATTGTTCTAGAGCTCCGTGAGAAGGGGTGTCTTTGCTAGGATTCATAAAGACACTCTTCATCCTATAGAAGCATCAAAGGTTGTAGTTAAGTCCTATATATTAATATTATTATTTAGATAAATGTATATTTACTCATTTCTTACATTGATTTAGTATATTCTATGGCCAATATGTGTAACAATTGGTATGGATGAGTTGGTCTTAAGAGATAGACCTAGAGAAAGGTATTGAGAGTTGAAGATCAATCTACAAAGACTAATTATATTTAAGGTGACCTTAGAAGGTCATGAAAGGATAGGTTGACATGATGAATTTTTTTAGATGATATGAGAAGATATATGAATGAAATATACCTATTGAAGAGTATGTTCAGATAAAGAAATCATATTGTTCCTATAAGAATAATGCTAAGTAAAGTTATATGTAGACCAGTCAAGGTGATAGCATGAAACAAACAAGAGGGTAATTACTTTATTAAACAAGAAAATTGAATTCCTATATTGGTTTAGACAAAATTGAAAGAAAATAATGGTCTTAGGGGGAGCTTTGTTGGTCTATGATGAATAAATTGTCTACTTTAGTATATATGAGCCTAAGGTGAGGTAAGGTTCTATTTGGATTGATCAAAAGGAGATATTTAGTAGGAAGTCATAAATTTTAGGTATATGGATTATGTGGTAAGGTATGAATGGGTTAAATTAAGATCATGAGTAGATGATGAGCTACAGGGTAAGAGCTATTGGAGATTTTTGGAGTCATGATAAACTAGGTTAAGGTGTTGAGTCATAAAGGTAAGTTCAGAGATAATAGCTCTATCATTCTAAGGTAGGAATTTGGTTATGTTTATCTATAAATAAATATTAATTTGAAATAAAAATACATTTTTTTAGTTTTATATACCTTTTTCATTAATTTCAAAGGGGGAGAAAGACTTGATAGGGAGATCTAGCTTAAGGAGATATGAGAATGGTTTGTTGAGTTAGAGTGTTTGTCATCAATGAAAAAGGGGGAGATTATTAAGGTATGTTCATATTGGTGTGTTTGTGAATTAAGGTTTTCATTTATGTAAAATTTATTAAAATTTAATTGATGTCCTAGGGGTGCTATTGTGAAGAGACATGGTAAGTATTCATGATGAATCAAGCATAGTCTAGTAGATTCTTGAGTTTTTATGAGGTATTGGCTCTATGTTGTCGTGTAAAAAGATTATGATAATATGTGTATTAGTAGTTAATAATTATGAAATAAACTATTTTTATCATGTGAGTGAATATTATAATGCATTTATAGTGATAGGAAGGTTAATTTGGATGCTTAGTCCTTGCATAAAAGACCTAATATGAAGGCATAGGATTGGTAGGTTGTTGAGATAAGTAGTATGAGACTTTCATGAATAAGTTTGGAAGCATGTGAGATTTATATTATGTCATTTTACATATATATGATGTATGAATATTAGTATAAAATGTTACCAAGTGTTTTCATTAACCAATCATAACTGGCAGTTCAAAGACCTAATGTGCATAGAGACCTAGTATGGCCAAATGAAGGGTCAAGTTGAGTTGTCAAGGTAATAGAACACATGTGAGAATTGTGTGAGGTTTTAAAATTTTATTCAAGAATTTTGATGAAGATTCAAGTCATGGATTGAAGTTGAAATTAATAAAAAAAATGTTTTGAGGTCTCCTCTACATGTAGAATGAATAAATGAGAGGCTGAGAAGGATTTTTTGATGGTCATTCGCATGTGTGACAGTTTCATTGGAAGATTATCCTTTTGGTAGATATTTAAAATGGTAATAATAAATTATTACATGAAGTAGGAAGTGGTTTAAGGGACAAATATATATGAATAATTGTTAAGAATTGAAACTGGTCCAAAGCCCTCTCAAAACCCTTATAGTGACACGATTGGAGAGATATTGATATAAATATCATAGAATGGATTATTAAGGAATTTTTTATGTTTTTATATTATATATGACTCCTAAAATAATCTCCAAGTGGAAACTCTTTATCAGGGTAGTGAGTAAAACTTATAGAAAACCCTTATCTATGAAGAATTTGATGTTAGAGGTAGGGTTGACTAGGTCAATGCATGAAAATCAATGGATGTTGAAGTTAAATACACATTGGTGATGTCCATGGTTTTTTTTATAAAATATATTATATTTTTTAATAAATTTGGTCACGTAAGTTGACGTATCACTAAATTGGCAAATAGTGAAGACAGTGAGAAAAACTAAACTAGAGTGAGAATGCATTTAGGGTTTAGTTTTATATGACTAGGAATGGATTAAACTATTTTGGGTATTTTTTAAATACATATAACTCATGTTACTTTGGTTTATAAATTTTTAAAATGATTACATATATGGAAGAAAGTGCTCTCAAGCTGACCTATGTAGTGAAGTTGAATAGTGAAGGTGTATGTTTGAAATAATGGTCTATATATTCCATATTTTCTATTTTACTTATGTAAATTTGTGTTTTAAGTTAATATAATGATGTATTAGGACCATAAAAATGTATTTTAATTTCATTTAAGTGTCCCTATAGCTATTCTAAGTCACATTCACCATGACTGTGTCTTGAGAAAGAATGAATGTTCTAAGTTTACTAGGTAAAGTGAAGTGTGTGAGACACTATGAAAAAGATCCAATGTATCTAATGAAAATTTTATTGTTGTTTGGAATGTATTTTATATTTTTCATGATTTATTAAAATTGTTTAATAACCTTAAGATTTTGAGATATGAAATCCAAAATGGCTTGTCTAGCAGCATTAAGACAATACGAGAGTGGCTTGAGAGACTAGTTTTTAAGACCAATGATTGTAACTAGACATTGATATATATCAATTTGGGAATGATATATATGAATTATATAAACTAATAATATTAATTATAATTCATGAAAGTTTCCTTTTAGGTATTAAATATGAGCTTCTACATGACTATATTTGGGAGCAAAATGACCATTCTGTGTAGTCATCTTGTAAAGGTGAGTTTGAGGTGTTATTCCAAGAATGGAAGGATATATTTCTTATGAATATTTTATATAAGTATATTAATTAAATATTATTGTATTTTTCCTCCATATAATTTCATATAAATATGTTAGTGATCAAATGTTGTTGACTATACATTGACATTGTTTGACCATTCTAAGTTGTCATGTTGTAAGAGTTGGTTTGAGGCCTATTGGCCTATTTAGTGAATTCCAATGGACATGGTGATGTTTTAAAAGTTATTAAATATATATGAATTATATTTTTTCATGTGGTTACTTGGAAAAATTTATTTTATGATTCAATTTTTTTGAGGCAAAAATTTTAGGTGTATAAAGGGCTAATGAAAAGTAAGGCTATTGGCATGGTTTAATTGGTTAATTAAAAGTACAAGTGGTGTGGAAATAAATGTATATCATCATGGGTTTATTTGAGAATATTTTGAAGTTTTTAAATAATTTTTAGAGTCTAATTTTTTTCCATGTGACTCCATGTGTAATGTGTGCTTAAGATAGACCTAATTACATTAGGTCTCCTTTAAGCCTAAAGGTGTTTTGACCCTTAAAGCTAATGACCAACCTATATGGTGAATGGTTATTGTGTAAAACGTGTATTATGACATTTTACAAGTTTTATCCAAGTGTGGTTATGTTATTATCCAACCAAGATGGGTGAGATAAAGTGTTTGATATAAAAATAAGGCCTAATTAGCCTATTTGAGCTAGTTAGTGTGATGGGAAGATAAGTGAAGGAAATAGATATTAAAGGAGTATAAGTAGGTAATTCAGAGCCATAAAGGTAAAAAATTATTATACATGTATATATAATATATTTTTTATAGGTAGATGAATAGATCAGTTGACCTAATGAGCTTAGAAGAGACATGTTGAGTGAGTGATCCTAAAAGGCTATTTGAGAGGGACAAAAGATTAAAGTGAGTGAAATGAGATGAGAGACCATAAGTATATTCATGAGAAGTGTGTTATAGGTAAATGATAGATAGATGAATAAGATATCACAATCTATTATTTGAGCAACAAGGTGTTGTGAGTGTGATCAAACTTGTCTTGGCTGTGTTGGTTCTTGGTCAAGAGGGAGTTGGAGATGCCTTACAAGTTGGAGCTCGTAGAAGTATACTTGAAGTGGAAGGGTTGATTCTAAGTCACTTAAGGGGTTAGATCCTCCTTTCAAGTTAGATCTTGCTAAAGGACTAGTTGGGTTAGTGCTTAACTAATGAGGGATTGATTCTCCTTGTGTGGTTGGTGCCTAACTAAATGTTGTTTCATTTATTATAAGACAATATTAAAAGTGATGTGATAGTGGGTTATTTTACCCATGAAGCTTTCCCACATAGATATGGATTTCATGTTCTGATATCTTGATTCTTGGCTATGTTATTTCTTCTCTATACATTACTTATTTACTAGATTAGTTTGAAAGGTTAATGAATGAAGTATATATTTGAATGAAATGTTTGCACACTAATTTAACCCCTCCATATTATTGGTTATGCTTCCAACAAATATTCTCAATACAATCAAAAAATATATCTTCTAATTAAACCTTCAACATATTATCAACATAACATCGCATGTACCTCAGCTCTTCCCTTTACAGACCTCCTCCAATAATATGCACTTCTTTCTAATAGTAACCTTATGGGTTATGAAAAATGGTATCTTATCATAAAAATTAATCATATCATATCTAAAATACCATTTATCCAACTTATAAAAACCTCTCTATGTCATCATAATCATCTTATGCAAATTTTGTTCAAAATGAACATTCGTCATCCTCCCCTAGTAGGATGTGAAGCCACCTTATCCAGATCAAAAGATATCATTTTAAAATAATATGTAGAGATGTCCATACACATTGATGAAATAATGGACACTTTTCTTTACCTTAAATTTCCCATTGCTTCTATGATCCCTAATGAGATTCTACTTCATGCTAATGATCCTCCCCCTTTTATTAGTATTCAAATTAGTGATATCCAAGTCAACCATACCTTTATTGATTAGGGCTCCAAAACTTGTGTTGCCTCTCTCAATTTTATCAAATCTTTTGGATATTTTGAATGTAATCTTTAGTCTACATATAACACATGTTAAGGCTATGATCAAAGATAAATGCCTCCCTTAGTATATGTATGGTTTCCTATCACCATCCCACCTATCACGATTCAAATTAAGGTGATGATATTAAAATTTAATCTATCCTATAACATTTTTGTTGGTAATCCATGAACTCATCACATGAGAACAGTTGCCTCTTTCACTTGCCAATGTGTCAAATTATCTCATAATGGAGCAATCTATAGGATTCAAGGTGACATTAACCCTTGTAATTTAAAGCAATTCCAAAACCATGTTGTATTAAATGTTCCCACCCTTGAACACTTTCCAAGAATTCCATTTCATGAATCTCAAAAATTTAACTTTCCTATCAACTCCACCTGAGGTTACAATGGTCACCCCAAACCAAGAATATACCCACTAACCTCATAGATTTTAATGATGATGAGCCTGATGAGATTAGTCTCAAGATTAAAACCTTAGATCTCTCATGTCATCTCATTTCTCATCTTCCCCCTTTTTTACAACCTCATTCCCATCAACCACCTAGTGATGATATACCCATTATCTTAACTAAAGCTCAAGATTCCATTCATCACACCACATCAGATGACAAGGTCTTCCCTACCTATGCCATTAATCTTCATATACCTGAATATGAAAATGGCTATACCTTAGATGACCCATTATCAGTTTTTTTTTAGTCTTGAGATGCTAAAATTATTCTTTATCATTCCCCTTTGCTTCAATCTTTTAGTATTTCTTCTAACATTCCATCCTCTATCATTCCTAATTTTATCATTTTACGTCTTGATTTTAGGGTAGAGATGGTGCACACATCTCTATTTTATGAATATCCTCATAAAATTATACTTATAGACCATATTATGACTGGTCTCTATCATTTTTTTAGTTACTAGGACCCCTCTAGATGACTTATCCCTATGATGCTAGTGACTATCCTTCAACCTTCTATCCATCATACCCCTTTCCTAGTAGAGCTCATTTCAGATCCTATTCCCATTCCCTCTCTAGTTGAGTCTCTTCATACTTCAAATCCTCTCACTCCTTTAGTCACGCCTTTCCCAATCTCTTCACTAGCACCACCTTCCCTTGGTGATGGTTTGCTCCCTTTACTACATTTTGATCCTTTGTCCACCAAATGGGCTGATCAACCATATTGTGATATTTATAAAGTTATTGGTCATTAGAATAGAGACTATTCATTATAACAACCTTCCTCATATTCCATTTTCACTCCTCTTATTGACACACCTATAAATTCTACTAAAGAGCATATCTATTACTTTTACGACATAAATAATCATTCATCCATGAATTTTTGTAAGCTATGACAATATATCAACACCTTGAATCCTACTAATCTTTAACCCATATACAAGACTATACCTAACTAAAAAATATTACCTAAATATCTTCTTAAATATGGAGAGGTATATTTTATTTGGAATAAATGCACAACTCATCATACTGATCATTATCATATCTTTTATCAACATCTCAAGGATAACCTCATGGCTATTCCTATGCACATTATGCTTCCTCCCATAGGTCACCCTTATCATAAAGTTCCCCCTTCTTCCCCCATGGATCCACCAACTATGGTATTCTCTCCACCTATGATTCCCATGCCTATGGATCTCCCCTCATTTTTGGATCCCTCTCCACTGATGAATAATTCACTTGTGGTCCATTCTCTACCAGTGACCTATTCCTCTCTTATAGTGTCCACTCGCATTAATTTCTTATAGTGTCCACTCCCATTACATATCCTAAAAAACCCTACATGATATCCCTCATCAATATTATCCTTCAATAATTCCTAAATTTTCTATCGAGGAGATTTGATTTGAAGTATTCCCTCAAATTTCCCTAAAGATCAATGAAACTTTGGCTACAGTCTGAGTTCATCTTCATAGAGACTTATTATATTTTGTGGATAATGGTGTGGATAAATATGTCAATATTTATGAACATAATCATGGTTTTATTCCTTTTATTTCTTCATTTGGATTGGACATGTTCTCCAAATTTACATTTATCTATCTTATATCATTTGACATTGTGTTAAATTATTATAAATATTACACAATGAATTTTGTTTCACACTACATGGTGATTATGATATCAGTATTTTTTATGTTATCTTTTGGATTATTTTTCATGATTACATATTTTCTTTTTGTGAGTCCATTTTATATGGTTATCTTGTTTTATTTCATGATTATTTTCTTTCTATCTTTACAAACATAGATAATTGTTATTATGACTTAGTTATACACACCTTGATCCTTTTAGTCATTCCTCATTTACCATGTGATCAGTTAGAAAATAATTCATCTCATTAAAATATATTTTTATCAGTCCACCTAAAATCTCCCCTTATCCCCTTTATTTTATTTATCAAACTAAGCATACTCATGGTTACGACTTGAGATAACATGTTGGTTCATAGTTAAGCCTAATTGTTCTAGTCTATCATATATTTGGATACTTAGCTTCCTTTAGCCAAAACCTAAAGATCATATATGTGTATCACTTCATCTCTCATGATTGGTAATTACAAATCCATATTGAGGAGGATCCTTACAAGCCATAAACATTAAAAATCCAAATCATTTAATAAAAGGAAATGATCTAAAAGGCAACATTCAAAATTTTTAAAAGTCAAATCACACTAAAAGATGTGATTCTAAGCACATATATTTTTTATAATGAAAAATAAAATTCCAAAGTTGGTATCATGATAGATTCAAGGTCCACTGGGGTGTTATAGGCTAGTAGATTAGAAAAAAGAGAATAAAAAATCTTTTAGTGTTACCTATTTTCTCATGCAAGTACCCAATCTTCATAGTAGACCAATGGCTATGTAAGGGTTCCTGAAGAATAGAGAACATATTACAAAAAGGTATGCCCATATTAATTTTCATATTCAAAATAAATAACATGAGTTGATCTTAGTACCACATTTATTTTCCTACACAAATCTGTGCCTATAGTGAATAGGTACCCTTTATATATTGATCATGACTAGTCATTTAGTGTCTTTTCATGTCTTTAGTGTGCCTCGTCTCTCCTAAGGTCTTCTAATTAGACACCTATGTTATAATTATTACATTATTTTTTTCATTCCCTACCACCCTAATATTTTCCATTAACAAATTTCATTTTGTTCACTGATCACTCCTGCTAGGGATTCTATTTGTGAGTTGTAGTATAAAACCTTGGAAAGGATCATGCCTTCATCACAAATTATCAAATTTTAACATTACCATTCCAAAAATCCCCTTTTTAACATATTTTAACATTTTTTCCACCTCATTGGTGTTCCCTTTATGATTTGTAGTGTAAGACCAAGAATAAGACCTGGCCTTCCTCACAAAATGTTCCAATACCCAAATCACAATGAAATTACATATGCCAAATACAAGATAACATGTGATTGATTATAAGTTACACATCATTGACTTGCTTACCATAATTATTTAGTATATTTTATTCTTACTTTATGAGTCTTTTAATTTTTCATCCTTATTTTCCAATGGCATGTAAGACTCCAACAACTTTTCTTAAGTTTTTCATACTTCCCAACTTGAATTAGTGTGATTAATTTAAGACCATTTTTCCAATTTTGTTTATCTTTTATACTTCCCAATGTGATTTAGTATGATTGATTGAATTAATTATTTTGATTTTTATACCAGTTATCTTTCATGTGCTTTCCATTTTATTACATTATTTTCATACTTGTCAATGTGATTTTATGTGATTTTAATTTTTTTAATTTGGTGCCAATCATTTTCATGGTTTAAAAACATTGTATCCTCTTATTTACCATTTTTTTCATTTATTATACTTAGTCATCTTTTGTTATTACACATTTCTCATCATGATATAGTGTGTAGTTCATTTGTTTTTTATTAATTATACTTTTCCCATTCCTTTTCACCTTTAAAAAAAAAAACCATGCATGTGTACTACATAATGCTAGAAATGAAAACACCCCACATATATTTCCTATAACATCTACAACAAAATCAAAATACATATAATATAAATAAATATATACATGCATTAACAACCACAACCATAATATAACTCATGAGATCAACATCCAACTATCAAAATAATCTATCTCTATATATCATTTGTTTTTATACAAAAATACAAATACATCACTCTAGCTCTATGGATAGGCTCTATCATGTCTATCTTATGGACTAGACAAACTACCCATAGATGCCTCAGATTATCCCCTTTACATGATGTACTATAATGAGGTTGTATGAGATCTGAACACTACTACTTGTACCTATAGGTTGGCTACCTAGGATTGTACCTATCCCAACTAGATCATGGTATCCATATGTGCAACTCTCTCCTAATATAGGGCATACCAAGATTGTACCTCTCTTGATCCCACCCCTAATGATGGATATAATCTATACTCACATTCTTATAGTTTCCTCATAGCCTCCCCCACTAGTCTAAACTAGCTCACTTGAGCTGGGACAGATGGTACCATGGGATCATCTAACATGGTGGGGTCATACAATGTCAGCACCCCATCCAAAATGTCATGGTGCACTATTGTGATCAGGGATCACTATTTGACCTTCTTGGCCATAAGATATACAAAAATCAAACTAGATAGATATCAAATCACATATACATCTCAAAATCTATCTATCTACCTATAATCATATATGCACTAGGATATATTATGCATCTATTATTATTAATATTCCTTGACTCATCTATTGTCTACTCACTATTCTTGCTCTCTAGGCTTTCACTAGGTCTTCCAAAGCTCTATTTTTCTCAAAATATTAAACAATCCCAAATGAATTATTTTTCACCCTATTTATATTTAATATTCAAAATTATTTACCCTTCAAATATTTACCATTAGATTTATTAGTTTGATCATATCATTGATTCTAATAACTCTTTTTCCAAATCATAAAATATTTTGGAATCCTAACATCATAGAGAATCTTTTCCACTATTGTATACCTATGTTTAATTTTTTTTTCTCTTTTTTCCTAATCTCTATAGGTTTTCTAAATGTTACTCACATTGGACACCTTCACATCTCTCACATCTCCTTCTTTATCTATAGCATCAAGGTAAGTAAATTTATGTGTTTTTCAATTTTATCCTTTCATTTATCTTATTTGCTCTTTAATGCACCTTCTTTAGCTTCAACATTATGTGTAGCTATGTTATTTTCTTGAAGCACCATCCCCTATATCACCTACATGACACATGATGAGCTTCAAGTAGGGCATATGTATACACATAATATTTTAAACCTTTATCAATTAGTAATGTTTTATATATTATAATAAGTCATCAAGTCTCAATTTATCTGAGTGCATGCCCTAAGGGGTACACTAAGAAAGGGGTGGGTAGATCATTTATGATTAAAAATATTGTTATCCCTTTTTACCTCTTTCTTTCTACACATTTGTCTCCTAAAAACCATTCCCCTACGCTTTGCTTCCTATTTTGCAACCTCCTATAGTCATTTACCATATTCATTAGCCCTTTACCTATTATAAACCACTTTTTGATATTTTACATGATATAGTCAGCCACATTGACCCTATATTATTATTTACAAATATTACTAGGAACTAGGTTGGACATGGCCAATATAATTCATTACCTAGTTATTATTATAACAATTTCAATACTAGGTCAACTAGCTCAACAGGGTCAACCTTCTTGGCCTAAACTTAAAAAAGTTTGAGGGTTAAATCCACCTATATAAATACATTCATTTTTCAATTTATAAGAGAGGAGGAGAAGAATTAATATATATTGCACATCTAATTATCCACCATTCTACTTGACGAGCAAGCGTAGGGTTTCATAATTTATTTGGAGATACAAATCTTGTTTTATAGAGAAGTATTTTATATGCATTGATAGGTTGTGTAGAATATATATTATTTATCCTTTTCATCCTTACATACCACAATAACCCCTTGTGAAGCACCTTATCCAAGGGAGAGATTAATGCTTGACAGGTTCCTATTTGATGGTAAGTATTCCTAACTTTGCTCATACTTTTTAAAATTAGATAGATATGCATTTTTACTTATCTTCCATGCATAAGGATTATTTATACATTGAAATGAGTATATTTATTTTATGAATGTTTAATTTTAGTATTTATTACCCCCCCCCCCACTTTTTGCCACAAGATTTGATGAGCACTAGATTAGATTTTCCTTGTTACTAATTTAGTCAATATGAAAATATAGGACCTAGTTAGGGTTGATGTATAGTTTTACTTAACTGGAGGCTTTGTAACCCTCCCTAATGATATTTTATGTGGTAATAAATAATTCTATTATATCTAGTAGATCCATATTTTTTATGATCCTAATTACCTAATGTATTCCCAATAAAAAAATTAAATAAGATATATTTCTCTGAGCTAGGATTGAATTCTAGACATATTGCATTTCCCATTGCATATAATTGTGATGTTGAATATCTTTTTAACACACTTATCCTTTTTTTGAGACCATAAAATTTAATTAAAAGACCCAAAATATTTATTAGGATGAAATAAGGATAATTTAATAAGTATGACAAAGATAAAACATAGTCAGTGACTTCATTAATGACCATTGTGGACATTTTTCAACTTAAGAGACCCTATGAAAGTTTGAACTTGTAGGGGGGTTGACCTAATTTTACCATGGGATCAAATTTGTCAACATTTTGTCAATTTAATAGGGGTATCAAGCCTGATACATGAAAAAATATTAGCCTTCTCCTATCTATTAGGCTATGGAGTCACCTAAATAATATACTTGACACATTAATGCTTCTGAAAAGACACCAAAGTACATAAAACAATAATAAAAAAATACATAAGATAAGACACCAAAACAAACATAATTGTGTTCTCAAGAACACTTAGGGAAAACACACATAAAATAATAAAAACACACACCTATCATAGTATATACATGACCTCAAACACTTGATGTGAAGAACAAATTAATCATTACTTCAACCAGGGTCAAAGATAATGATACTAACATCACTACTACTCCATGAAATTAATCCATCATATGAGTCATACTTATCAATGAGCAATTGCTTATGGAGATATTTAAATTATTGACCATCTTTGGATATTTTATAAGCATCAAGTTTGTCATTTGAAGTTTTCATGAACACTCCATCTAGCCTTCCAAGATGTTTTTTTGAGATTGTAGTTCGCTTAACCTCTATTATGTCCACTTGGAAATCCTCAAACTGAATCTTTGGAGTCATAAAAGTTGTCTTAGCTTCATTTTATTCTATAACATGATGCATTTGATGTCTAAAACCATAAATATTGTCTTATTTATGCTCCAACATGTATGAAAGTGGTTCAACATCATATTAAGGTTTCGATTTTTCTTCAACCACACACATTTCTAATTCAGATTCATTAGATTTCCTCATGACTATAGCCTTATTGATATTAGTTTTAATCTCATTCTCATAATCAATAAGACACTCTCCTTCATGTTTATAAGATCTAAAAACCACCTTACTATTAGATTCATGTTTCTTTAGAAAGAGAGTTGACTTAATCATCTATTCAAACTATTTAACTATGGCATAAAACTACTTCCATAGATCATCTTTATCTTCATGGATGTCACATTCATGTACTCATCCATCTTATTAAAGTAGAATGGAATTATATTCCTCATTATCCTGATCTACCATACTTTGAAAACCATCATCATCATGCATATAAGTAAGGTGATTACCCTTAGTAGGTTGTTGAAAATGATTATCAATGCTTACCTTAGAATGTTCATCACCTTCCTTATGGATGATGTATGTGCCAAGGTCAATTTTTTTAATGAAAGTGTATGGTTCATTTCCATAAGTATCATAAAGATACTCATCTAGGAAAAGGTCATAGATACATTCAAGTTTTGATGGTGCTCCATCATTTATAACATGTTCTTCCTAATCACTGATGGTATAATATAGATTAGAAGTTGATTCTACATATGGATACATATTAAACTTGGTCAATGGTTATGTTATAATAGTCACTTTTGATCCATAGCTTCTTTTTAAGTCTAAGAAGGACTAGTTAGCTGAGAAATATCTTCCTATCTTGGTGGTGATATCCCTTGATAAACAAATATCAAAGTTAGTAGGCAGATCAACCATCACTATGTCTTGAAGGATTAAGAAACTAGGGAAGTCATGCAAGAAAAATCTTAATTGTTTGATGAGTCCCACTAACATATATGATGTCCCATAAAGTTGTAACACTCCTTTGATACATGGCTCATATTTCAATCTGAACTTGTCTACCACAAGTATGGACATAACTGAGGTACTTGCCTCATTATCCACAATGCAATTATGAATAAGCTTTCCCCCCACAATGAGAGTGAAGTAGAAGGGTGGAGGATTTTCATATTTTATGGAGGGTTCAAATATGTGAGTAGGAGCATTAGTGAGGGATACATCACCATGTATTGATGGTTGAGGACTGATGTGGACTTATGATAGTTGCTCTTGAAGAAGTTCCTTTTGACTAGGCATGTAGAATACTTCCCAAAGAGATATATATGTTTTATTAATCTTAAAATAGTCAATGATATTAAAATAAGGAAAACTTAAATTTTTTTATATCCTTGAAGGCAAAGAAGTGACTTGAGTTTGAGGCAATGGATCACTTTGAGCCGCCCTTCCCACATTTTGATTTGGAATAGGTATAAAAGTTGTAGGGGCTGCCACACTTGCATTAACATCTTGATACCTTATAGGAAGTTTATTTGGATGTGTGTCAACACCATGAAAATCTCACAAATATTTCCTCTTTGATCTTTTATTGGATACAACTGAGGTTTATTAGTTTAGAAAAATGTGTCTTCTACTTTAAAGTTTATCAAACTCACTCTTTAAGGATGTCATCTTTCATTTATTTTTTATTGAATGAAGTTTACATATTTCAATGTCAATTTAGGAGTAGGTAATCCTTGAGATACTAAGGTTTTCCCTTCACTTTAATTGGCTTTCATATAATATCTTTTAGGCTACCATTATTCTCCTTGAACCAAGTTATTATAGGCAAGAACCATGGCTCCTGTGTTGGAAGTAAGGGTTAGATTATATGCATTAGGTGGATTATTAAAGTTAGTTTGGCCTTGTACTCTCCCTTGGCCATATTTATAAGGTGGGATTTTAGTTTCTTATGGAGGATAGGGATAGGGGTTTTGGTTAACTCCATATTGTAAATTTAGTTGCCTAGGTTGAACTTCTAAGGCTTTATATATTGGCTCCTCATCAATTTTATCTTATAACTTGTTTGGCTAGATTTATACTTGTTGTTCCACTTGAAATTGGAGAAATACTTGCAAAAATAGAAGACATGTTAGGTAGAATATGCAAGGACATTTTTAGAGGGAGTTTACTAGCTTGTATTAACCCATTCTCAAATCTAATGATATGTCATAGGATTCAAGCGTAGTGTAACCACCCATAGAATAAAAAATGATAACTATGTCATTATTAATAGCTATTAGGTATGTTAGGAAGACAAAAATTATAAGGGGTCTCATGGGAGATGGAAACCTATACTTTGTTCTTTCAAATCTCTCATTGAAGTGATGCATAATTTCTTTAGGGCCTCTTTAAATCACATTAATTTGATGAATGAGTGATGTGTGATCACTTTTATCCTCAAATATTTGGTTTAAAAACTCCCCAAACTCATCCCAAGTCATGATACATCCTCCTATCAATGTCTTATACCAATCAAGGGATTTTCCCCTAAGAGACATGTCAACTAGTCTAATTACAATGTTAACTTCAATGCCATTATTAAAGTTATATAAGTTAGAATTGTCCCTAATATGCTCACTTGGGGTGATATGACCTTCCAAATTGAAGGTGGGAACACTTTTGGTGGAATTGATGGGGATATCATCATATGCATTAAGGTGTATATGTTTTTTAGTGTTAAAGTATGGAAAAGCATGCTACCTAGCCATGTTATCTTCATGTTCCTCTTTACTTTATTTATCTTCTTATCTTGAAAAATATTCGTTCTCTTGAAATTTCAATATAGGCTAAGGATGTTGAACTCCAAGGGGAAGTTCATGTTAAAGGAGTGGATTTATAGGATTATTACCTCTACTAGTAGTTGACCTAGTAAGGACTATAAAGTATGAATAAAATAAATTATAAAACTTGGTCTATAACTAGATATTTAATTTAGTCGAGTCACCAAATGTTGAGTAGAACACATGTATACATCTATGATGTTGTCAAGACCGACATTTACCTTAACAAGATGTGCTTGAGATAAGAGTCCCATTAGATAAGATAGAACTATTGTCACTTGATCTTTCAATCTAGATAGGTTGTTCAAGTCTTATTTAGATTGAGTGAAACATTGGATTAACTCTCATCCTATGGAATTCTTATAGTAGAAGAAAACTAATAGGTTTAAGGGCTAGCTCCCTAGATTATTATTTGATAGGTTATTACCTACACTACTTGATTGATTTAGATGAAAAGGGATATAAGGAACATAGAAGTAAACTATGATAATGAGCTGATACATCAGATTTTTCTCCAATATATTACCATATACTTTCACTATGAAACATGACTCATAATACTAGTCTCAATATCCTAAATTGCTCTAACATTAGTGTTTCAAACATGAAGGTGATATGCATTATATTTCTCAAGGTGAGTGAACAAGAGGTAATATTAAATACATTAATGTTACTATTTACACATAGAGATAGATAAATACACTAGATACACCTCATGTGACATGTTAGAGGAAGAACTACTTGCACCAAACATGAAAGAGTAAAGAAAACATAAGGATAAATAGTTATCACTTGTCATTTCTCTATACACCACTTCACACACTTAGACAAGAATATATGAAATCAAAACTAGATTGGAATATTTATTTAAAAGGTAAATATAGTATTCAAACTAGTAAGGCTTCCCCATACCAGGTGTGGATTTATTACAATGCCAGAAAGGCTTGAATATATAGAGCATATGAGAGGAGAGAGAAGAAGAGAAGTGGAAAGATCACAAGGCCAAGTTTAAAGATTTAAAAATAAATTATAATACAAGTGAATGAAATGGTAAATAGGTCATAAAGGTACTCTTGGACAAATGTGCATCACAAACATGACATATCCTTTAGGTTGGTGTAGAGACTCTCCATGTTTTGCTTTTGAAACTGCCCTCATGATGAAGAATTACTTGATTAATTTAAACTAACTCAAGAAATATTTGACACATATTTATTAACATAGGATGTTGGAAGTAATATTTTTGACATTAATTTTATTTATTTCAACTGATGACTTCCCCTTTATCACTTGTCATTCACTATTTATAGTCATTTACTAGCCTTCTTGGCTTCAAATTTCACACTTGTCATCAAGGTGACTTGCAGTTATCTAAGGGAGATTATTGAAGAGTTGTTAGACACCTATTTATAACCTCTTTTTCTTCTAATGAATTTGGTATACCTCAAAATATCCAATATCATACCTTTCATCTTGTCACTAGGTAGACACTTTATTTTTTCACTATCTATCCAAGACTGCCTATAGTGAAAATATTATCAAAGGAGTTTATATGATCAATTGAAGTGAGAATGGAATATTAGGAGTTATAAAACATTTTTAAGCACCTCCCAAAATGTTCTTCATCCATCAATCCCATTCTTCACTTGTGAAACACATCAAATCCTATAAGAAACATAATATTAGGTTTATTCATACAAGTGATAGTACAAATCAATTAAATGACAAGGATCCTAGGAGAGTGATATAAATGTTCCAAAAAATTTCAATATAAATTGTAATATTATATATGAATTCAAATTTGTTTCTTATCCATTGGGCTCAAGCAAGGGTTTTAGGAGGGTTCTTGGTCATTCTGACTCTTAGTGATGGTTCGTAAAATCTAGACATATAAATGTCAAAAAAATTACACTAAGAAAAATATAGGGAAGCCATTTAACTATAAACAAATCATTGATGAGCCATTAATATTGCCCATATTGATGTCATAAAAAATAAGTGGCCTTTGGGTTCCTTCAATGCTTTCTGAGTAGGTCTTATAGGAAATTAGGCCCGACTGACTAACTTTGTGATGTTATTTGCCAACCAATGTTTCCAAATAGTATTCCACCCTCATATAAGGGTTATAAAAATAATTATTAAGGTAATTTATTCATATGAATCAAGTTATAGTCCATGAGGGTATATGCCTAATTCTAGACCTAATAGGCCTAACTAACTTTGACTATGTGTTTGACCCTTCTGATGGTTTTAATTGAATTTAGGGCTTTTGACATATATATTAACAATTAATGAAATCTTAAAAAACATCCTATAGTGACTAAATATTAACCCATTCATCCATTTCACTCTTCAGATACCAAACCTATAGGTTATCTTGCTCATGGAGTGCCCTATATCTTAAAAGAAATAGAGGGTGCCTCCCCTATTTTCTTAGAAAAAATGAGACCAAAGGAGGATATATTATGTATTAATTACCTTATGTAAAAATTTCAAATGCTTCATCACCTTTATAGAGATATCAAGGTCATAAATCCTTAAAAATACATTTTAAGTCTTTCAATTATCTGCAAGGTCTATAAACTTCAAATTGAGTGTGGAGTTAGAAACTTATCTTTGATCTACTTTATTCTTATTAGAATAATATGAAGTTTACATTAACACTATGAGATTTGTCTCAACATGTTCATACATATTGAATATTATTATTTTAGCCAAGACCTTTCACTAACATGAGCTAATCTGTGATTGTAGTAGACTGGAGGTACTCATCTTCAAAAAATATGATTCTTGTAGGTGTATGTTCATGCTTGAAGATTGTGTTTCATTGGTTGAACTCACTCCTACCTTAGGGATATGATAAAATTATTTGTCACCAATGTACTTATCTTGATTATGATCTACATTTTCATTTTTATCTTAGAGGCATTATAGCACTCTAAGCATTTTGAATGAATATTTGTATATGTTGAAAACCACTCAATCGTTATCTTATATGACCTATCAACTTACTCTTATGCACATGATACTGCATCTAAACTTATGTTGTAAGGATGAAACCATTATGCCTATCTATATCCCATATGCCTAACCAGTAGATGACATTTTGTATGATCAAATACCTCATTTAGAGAAGTTAAGGTAATACTAAATTTTAAGCCACATTATTCAAATATACACGTGTAAGTTCACTTAAAGTGGTCATGACTATTTTGATGACTTTAGAAATATATTAAATTCCTTTAAAATAACTTAGTCCTATTTTTATAATCTTTAGAATCCTATAAAAAACTTGAAACCTATTTTCTCCATTAATGACATTGTTCAAAGCTTAGTTTCACTTGACTGTAGGTGAAAGTTACAAGGAGATCTAACTATGTGTGTGTTATGAATATATTATAGGCCCTCCCTTACCAATATTGGATTCCTTAATGGTTATATAATTTTAATGATACATGGGATATTATTAATTTTTAGAGGTTACAAAATCATTAATACCCCTATCTAAACACTCACACACAAAACTATAGGTGACTATTATAGGGCTTCTTGACTATGTTTGTGTCTCAAGCCTTGTATTTCATAAAGGACACTCTTGAGACCAAAACCTACATGAATAATATGATAAAACATATTATAATATGTTAAAATCAAACATTTTATCCTTGTCCACTAGTGACTCATAGGAAAATAAACTCAAAAATAGTTGAAATATTATCTTCATCTTTTAATAGTGTTTACATCTATCTCAATGAGAGTGATTCTACTTATCATTTCACATCCACACAAGAAAAATAGATTGAAAAACATATGATAAAGATGTTAATAATCTTCAATATCATATCCATCACTTGGTTTACTCAAATCAATGCAGAAAAAAAGGAAAACTGAGGTGTTGGGGATGTGCAAGTAGTTTTGAGAAGCTATCTTATCGATTGTTCATAGCGAATTGATCACTAATATTGTAAATATTACCATGAAATGTAATTAAAAATGGATTAATATCACCTAAAAAGTTCATTCTCTTGAACTCATCTCCTCTTGTCCTTACTGAAGGAAAAATAGTTGACTTCTTTGACTTGTCCAAGAGAGCGATGAGAGAGAGAAGTTGTTTTTTGCCATTTTTAGACCTATCAATGATACCTAATCATGAAATTGAATTGTGGGGATATAAATAGACCTCCTAGGAGTAGCCACATTAATTAGGGCTATTATGAATCTATATAACTAATTAAAAATGGCTTTATTTTTAGATAAGATCCTTCTTTGTACATTGAACCAAGAGAATTTAGTTCCAAAATTTACAACTGATACCTATCTGACATATGGGATGTTGTATATCCTTTTGACACACTTATCCTTTGGTTTAAACTACACAATTTAACTAAAATACCCAAAATATGACTTAAGATGACATAATGATAATTTAAAGAGTATGACAAAGATAAAACATAGTAAGTGACTTCATTAATGACCATGGTGTGAATTTTTCAAATTAAGAGACCCTATGAACATTTGAAGTTGTATGGGGCTTGACATAATTTTACCATGGGGTCAAAATAGTTAATAGTTCAATGAAATAAATGTTATTCTTACTACATAATCCATGGGAAACATTTTCATTTCAACCCAATTATTATTTTCAATGCCTATATAAACTCAAATCATGGGTAAACATCCTTTTGTGGCTTCTCAAAATTCTAATCTTAGCAATCAAAATGCCCAAGATCTTGTCCAAACTATTAAATTTTTACAAGCTAAGGCTACCAATATTGAGAAAAAAATTCTTGGAATTCACCTTATTCTATTAATTCACAAGAGGTGTTACATAACTCTCTGGCACCTGAGATATATTTTCACCCCTTTCTAGTTGGTTTTGTTGCACCTAATTTCACTCCTTATGAAGGCAAGGGTGATTTTGAACAATATTTTTGATCTTTCTATGTGGCATGCATTGATTATGCCTCCAATGATAGAATTTTAACTAAAAATTTTCCAAAGAACTTAAAGGACTATGTTCTAAGGTGGTTTTATGATTTACCAATCCAATTATTAAAAGGATTCACACTTCTTATAAATCCATTTTTGGTTCACTTATCTATTAACATTACCACAAATGTATCATGTACTCAAATTGAAAATATCAAATAAGGAACCATTGAAATTATCAATGAATATGTCTTGAGGAATAAGATAAAATTGGCCAAAAATGACAAATCAAATGGTAGATAAAGAGTTTGAATACATCTTCAAGAAAAATTTTCTTTACCCATTACATGATTCCATTGTTTCCAAAAATTTCAAATCTTTTGATGACTTATGCCATATTGTTCAAGATTTTGAAATGTAACTTATTTCATTGAAAAATATTAAGCATGCATCCAACACATTAAAAAAACATGATACCAAATTTCATATCAAACCAACTAAAATGGTAAAAACTATCAAACCTAAAAAGGAAACAACTAAAATTATTAATGCAGTTTCATAGAAACCTAATTGGCATGTCTTATCTAATTCACCAAGGATAAAATTTACATAATTACCTAAGTTTCCATCTTTTCTACTTAAGAATATTTTAAATTATCATATTATATCTCTCCCTCCTCCCACAGAGGTTGATATGAGTAGACCTCCACCTCTTGGATATGATACCAATTATTATTATGATTATCACTAGGGCCCTTAGCATTATAAAAACTGATGTTATACCTTGAAGCATAAGATCTAATACCTTATCGATAAAAAAAAACTTAAATTTATTGATCCTCTAAAGTATTTAGGGTCATAACTTGGTGTCCATCAAAACCAAAATATATTTAGTGATCCATTAAATGAAAATTCTCAAAGAATCCAGAGGTGCAAATGGAGTATACTTCAATTCCTCCTCCACCACATTATGGGCACCCATTAGATGGGTTTATTATTACTTATACATGACATACACCTCCTATGGTTTAGATACATTATTATTTTTGATGATAATGAGATTATGGTTGATGAATTATATCTTCATTCATATTTATTCTAGCATACCTCGATCACTAACCTATTCACAGTGTTATGTCTTATAACTGTGCTATAATTTTTTTCACCATGACATTAATTCCACATTTGGGATATACACATGATTTGTACCCTTTATCAAAAATGTCCAAATTATTTTATGGGACCTCACGACATAATCTTGGTGAGATTGATTTACCCTTATAGGCTTTCCCAACATGTGTTCACTACCTTATTAATTATACAATATACAAGATTTTTTTATATTTTATTGGGATGACCATGTATACATAAAATCCATAAAATACCTTACATAATTCATGGGTGTATTTAATACATTAATACCAGTAGAGTAGTCACAATTGTTGGAATTCCAAATGAACATCCACTTGAACAAGAGAAGTTTATTCCATGAAAACAAATTATAAATCCTACTAAGGTTAATTCTATGTGAAAGGGTAACATTAAATCCCCTTTCCTAGGAGGCCCATACTTAAGAGACCATTACATCAAATCTACAAAGTGGATTCCATAGAATTATCATCAACTACTATACAACATACTTAGTTATCCAGAGAATCTAAACATATGCTTATTATTTATACTTCCAATAAACTATAGAGAGAAAAACAATGGGTTACACAAAACCCTACTCATTATATTACCTCATTGAGACCACAAATTCCTATGATAGATATGCAGATCATCATAGAGTCTCCAATTCTAGATATTACACATAGACATGTTCCTCAGCAATACCACCAATTTAATATACATATTCAGAGTTCATATCACTTCCATATGAGCATACCTTAGGTGGGATAATTGACTAGACATTGCCTTCTCTAAAAAATTTAAAAAAATCAAATTTTCCAAAAATACAAAAACATTCAAATAATTCAAAAATACCAAAAATACCAAAAAAAATCAACATGTTTCTAGTTATAATATTTATCATACATATTGTGTTTTCTCCATGTTAATAGATAACACATCATTCCTTTCTTTATATACACATAGTTTTCATTAATCATTTGATTGTGAAAGAAGCATACCCAGACACACAATATATGCACATACAAAGTTTGGGCCATCTCTCCACTCACATCATAAGTATGTTAGGGGAACATGATTCTTTGATCATGATACACACATGTTATATTATTCTATGATTAATTTATATTATCATGTTTTAAATTATATAATTAAACATGCCTATATTCATGATTATACCTTTCAAAATGTATATGATATGCTATGTACTTAACATTTTTTTCAAATGCATATGTTTAGGAACTAGTGTGCTATGTTGGTGTTGGTTGCCTATATTATATACGTTCATTTATGCACTTTTTTGAGTGTGTTACTTTCTTGTTATTATTTTATAATATATTGCCTATTTGAGCATTTGAATATGCTCCATTGATTGTGTCCCTAATGCATTTGATTACCTATTTAGACATTTTAATATGTCATTATTTATTGTATAAACATTTGACTATGTCATTATATGTTTTATGGATACTTGACAAAGTCATGTCCCTTCAATTGTGTGACTTTTGAACATACCCCTTGTATGAGGTCTCATTGGACCATTTCTTATTGATTTTAGTTTGAGTGCTCTTCTATGTTTGATTCATTTATTTTCTATCATGTAATGTTACTCTATAGACATTTCTTTGATCTATATCACACATCCTAGGACTTGATATGATCACATACTATGTACCTCAATATTATATATACCTAGGTATGTAACTCCTATATGTTACATGATCCATACATAACTTATAAATTTATATTATCCTTTTGAGGTAAATTAAATACTATATTATACTTCCCATCACCTAAAAATGGGGGCATATTAGTGGGGGCATGCCATAGAGGCATCCTTCCGAAATTTTCACAATTTTAGATTCTAGTGTGGGCATGTTAGAAAGACATGACATCCACACTTATTTAGTACTGAGCATATCTATATTATAGTGGGGGCATGTTATAGAAACATTTATCCAAATTTACACTATTTATTATATTTTTGATAATCAATGAGGGCATATTATATAAAAATATTCTCCACACTTGCACCAATTTCAAATTCACCAAATATCAAAGTTGTATGATTTAGATATATATTTTTAGAAACATTATAGACATTAGTATTATTATTATATCTGATCCAAAAGGATCCATATTAGATCTAAAAAATAAGACATCAAATTTTAGCTTGATCTTTGTCACAAAAAAGAGCTCATTGAGATATTTCTGGTGCATCTCATGGTTCACTAAACAAAGCTCATATGCTCCTTGTGTAGCTAGTCAAATGTTCTAGTCAAATTAGTCAAAGTAGGTCAAATTTGGTAAAATTATAGAAAATTATCATTATAAAATAATTTAAAATAGTTCCGCTACAAAAATCTGATCATTAGCTTTTCGACACAATTTATGGTTATTGAAATAGAGTCCGTATGCAAAAGATATGGTCAATCAAAGTTGTGGTCAAACTTGATCGACAAGATGACATGGAAAAAACATGGACTAATAAGAATGTGACACATAGAAGTTAGTTCATATGGTAAAATAATGGTTTTTAATTATTTTTCTTTGACAATTAAAAATAGTCATCTTTGACAGGCATAATGTAACAGGGCAAAAAAAATGTTTAGATAGAACATCTAATCAGATGTTGATAAGTGATGAGTGGTCAACAATTAGTGAGTGGAGATTAGACCACATGGTGGGTTATCAATCCATCATATGGATTTTTACCAATAAATTATTTACCATGGTCCAATTTTAACTATATGTTAATAATCCTGATTGTTCCAAATAAACCAACTTACTATTTTCACGTACATGTCATGTAACCCTATGTTCCATGTTCCACCCAACATAATTTCCATGTGTCATTCCCTATGTTTCCATGTGAACCCATATTACATTCACGTTACATGTCCCATCATCCATGTTTCATGTCTTAGCTTCCACGTTACATGCCTCATATTCCATGTGAAACCCAACATTCCACTAAATACTCCATGTGAAACTCATAATCCTTCACATACCCCATAGAAATATATGCCAATGCTAATTAATTGGCATATAATACCATACAATTCATGGTATTTAACTAATACATGTTCCCCCCCTTCCCCACTTTCAAATGTGGGATATAAGGATAAACAATGCCCACCCAAAACAATGAAGAGGGGATTCAAACCTAACACATTGGTGTAAAAGAGATAAGGCCAAACTGCTTGGGCTACAAGAAAGAACCACAATATAAATCATGAAACATTGTATTTAAACACATTCAAATGAGCTTAGCAACCATTGTAAAGGCTTTAGATAGAAATCTTCTATGAGTTGCAAAGAGTGTTAGAGGCAAAATTGGGGAAAAGTACAAAAAGGGACTTATATTATTTTTTTTAGAGGAATAACTTTCTAGTTGCTCATTTTTCATTTTGGAGATGTTTTTAAGTATTTTTAAACTATTTTTCATAATACATCAACTAATATAGGACCTAGAGATGTAGAATATCATGCCAAACTCCATTATCAAATTGTGTGTTATATTTTGAGAATTTATTCAAATATTCTTGTTAAATTGATGTTTATAAGTCAAAATTTTAAATTATTCCATAAATTAATATTGTAAAGCTAAATTAAAGTACATAAGAATATTATTTCTTAAGGTTATGGATCATGTTGGTATTATATTATTTAGTGTGTTGGGCTAACTTCTATTTAGGCATTGTTTTGGTGCATCAATTTTGATATTAAAACTAAGTTTGTGAGTAAATTTGTGATTATATTGTTTTAACCAAAATAAGTTATTTTAGAACAATGGATCCAATGCTAGCTTAAATTTTGTTATCATTAAATTCCATTATCACTATGATAATGTAATACTTGCAATCCTAAGAGTAAAGTCAACAAGCAATAGAATAATGGCAAGAGTAGTAGATTGAGAGGCTCCAATAGAGCATTGATGCACTGCAAGTAAAATTGCAATAGGACAATCGATAGAAGAAAAGGATGCATGGAGATTTAGAGATTTATAGACATTATGCTCGATGAGGTCATATTGATGAGCAATGTTGGATATTACATCCCAGTTAGGTTCCATTATGGTTTAGAAGGTAGAATGTGAAAAGAAGTAAGGCATCAACTGAGTCCAGTAGTGATCAATAAATTTGACCAATAATACCTCTTTAATAAAATATAGAGTCTCTAATGCAATAGTTTTTACTGATGAAAATGCAAAAAATTATGCTACACTCTGAGGAAAATCAAAGGTAAAACTGTACTACTATTATTGAAGGGAAATTCATGTAGATATATTCTAACTAGAGTTTTGGAGCTAGTTATACTACTGAAGGTCTCACACAACATCTATAACTAATGACTCTTCCATTACCACATACTAAGACATTTGGAGGATCTGATGGCATAGTACATAGGCATGACACTCATTATGGCATCCTACATTTTGGTATTGAAGGGCTATTATTTGATCAAGTAGCTTTTGATATAGTTATAAGAGAATCTAAGGAGATAACTTTGGGTAATTATTATGTCACATCTTGACATACAAGAAACATTACATCAGGGGAAGGAATCCAACTGATGACCAATCATACCTACAAATTTTAGTTTAGGACAAACCACATAATAAAGGTACATTCTGGTTATAACAATGATTCCTCTAATTCATATAGTTATGCTAGTCTTATTAATGAAAATGATATTGAAAGCTAAGAAGAAAATAATGCTTTGATTATCCATGTACCTTTTGACATACATACTAAAGATGAAAATAATAAAATCAACTCTTTTGGCTATATTGATAATGTTAGGGAAAATGAATATACTAACCCTAAACATTCATCAAGTTCATGTGTTAATACATTTGAGAAGCACACGAAGGGAATAGGTTCTAAGCTATTAGCTAAAATGGGATTCAAATAAAAAGACCTTGGAATTAATGGTCAAGGAACTATCTATCCTATCCAAGTAGCAAAGAGAACACCCCATTCAAGATTAGGATATGGAGGTGAAGGATAAATATCCTAAGAAGTTGAGTTGAAATATTACTCAAACAATAAGCTAAAACACTTTGAAGAGCTAGAAGTACTCTATAAAGATGAAATAGTAACATTGGATGAGACATCGTTAGAAAAATTATTGATGTGTGAAAATAAGAAATAATCAAATGTATTTTTAGATTATGCCCAAGAAAGTCCTAAAAAGATGCTTAAGAGACATGTTAAGAAGACAGACAAAATAAAATTACCTAAAGAAGACATGAAGTTTGGTTTTTACTTCAATGCTAAGGGGAAAATGCTGAAAGAAGATAAGTAAAGTTATCCACAACCTTAGCAAAAGGTTGTAACTACATTTTCAATCAAGCAACATATAGAGTCTTGTTAGTTAGAACCAAAAAAAATATTAGTGAAGGAGATGGTAGTTAATGACAAGCTGATAGTTTGAAAATTGTCACCCTAGAAAGGTAAGCAACATTTATTTAGAAGAATAATTTCTAAGAATTCTAAGATACATTTTATTTTTGATAAAAATTATCAAAAGAATCTAGTATTAGAATATGTTATAGAAGCTCTAGGTTTGGAAACTAAGCCACATTTCCAACCCTATTCTTTGGATAGGATATATGATGGTAATTATGTACATGTAAATAAAACATGTAAACTAAGGTTTACGATTACCTCCAACATCCTCGATGAAGTTAAATTATATTTTATTCCACTATAGTTTGGTGGCATTGTCATAGGAAAACCATATTTGTCTCTAAGAAAAGCAACTTACTCCAAAAAGGAAAATTAGTATATCATTGTAAAAGATAGGATAGAATATATTGTGTGGAAACATCAATAGTAACCATTATAGGTGAATGGTGCCTTCAGTGTTATTTTACTCATCTATGTTGTAGATAGGAACAATGTAGGGTAACATAAAGATGTCATCATGAGAAGCATCAAGAATAACTCAAAAGATAGGTTAATTTGTATGTTTTAGAGTGTGCAAACATGCATATGAATTTGTATTATGTTTGTAAGACCTGAATATAGGAATTGTTTATAAATTTATAAAGACACAAGTATGGATAATGTTTCTAATCATTATGTATAGTTATATTGCTTGTAAAGACCCAAGAAGGGCAACATTTGTAAATTGTGTTACTATGTAAGATCCTAAAAAGGTAATTGTAAAATGGTGATTGTTATAACACCAGGTGACATGAAGCAGTCTAGATCAAAAGACCTAAAACCAAATAACATTCAAGAGATCATTTGAGCCAGATCTAAGAGCTAGAGCCATTAAAAGATCCTCATATCGAGTACTAGGTCTAGTACTAGCTTTTGAGGACAAAAAGCCTTCTCAATGGGGAGGATTAATCTAGGAGGATCCATATTCACGCCAAAAAGAATAATTTAAATTTGAATTTTATCAATATCATGGTGAATAAATCATCAAGATATTCTATCACATCTCATGGTTCATAAAATAGATCTCGTATGCTCTTTGTGTAGCTAGTCAAAGTTCTAGTCAAAGTAGTCAAAGTAGGTCAAAGTTGGTCAAAATATAAAAAATGACCATTATCTAAAAATTTTAAAATAGTTACACTATGAAGAGATCATCATGAGAATTTTGACATAATTTATGGTTCATCAAATAGAGTCCACATGCGAAAGATATGGCTGGTTAAAGTTGTGGTCAAACTTGGTCAACATGATGACATGTAAAAAATATGGACCAGTAAGAACATAACACATGGTATTAAATTTGTATGGAAAAATAGTGGGTTTAAATAATTTTTATTTGATAGGTGAATATAGTCATCTTCTATAGGCATAATATAATAGGGTAAAAAAAATGGGTTTGGATAGAACATCTAGTTAGATGTCGATAAGTGGTGAGTGGTCGACAATAGACGAGTGGATGACAAGTAGTGAGTGGAGATTGGACCATGTGGTGGGTCCTTAAGCCACCACATGGCTTACCATGAATCAATTATTTAACATGGTCCAATTTTAACTATATTTTAATACTCCCAAATGTTCCAAACAAACCAACTTATCATTTCCATGTACATACCACATAGCCATATGTCCCATGTTCCACCCAACATACTTTCCATGTGTCATTCCCTAATATTCCACATGACCACATATTCCATCCATGTTCCATGTCCCAACATCCACATGGCACCACATAACATCCGAACATCCATGTGAAACAACATAACATCCTAACATCCACATTTCTTATCTTAGCTTCCACGTTACAAGTCTCATATTCCACGTGAAATAAAAAGATCCACTAAATACTCCAAATGAAACCCATATTTCTTAAAAACACCAATATAAATATATTATAATGCCAATTAATTGGCATATCATAGAAAAACTTTTTGATATTTAACTACTACGTGCCCCCCCCCCCACTTTTCAATGTGGGATATAAGTATAAACAATGCCGACCAAAAACAATGAAGAGGGGATTTGAACCTATCACATTGGTGTAAAAGAGATATGGCCCAACCACTTGGGCTATAGGAATGAATCACTATATAAATAATTCAACATTATATTTAAACACAATCAAATGAGCTTAGTAGCCATTGTAAAAGCTTTAGATAGAAACCTTGTATAAGTTGGAGAGGGTGTGAGAGGCAGATTTGGGGAAAAGTACAAAAAGGGACTTATATTATTTTTGTCCAAGGAACAAATTTATAATTGATAATTTTTCATTTTAGAGATGTTTTTATGTATTTTAAAGCATTTTACTAATACATCAACTAATATAGGACCCAAAGATATAGGTTATCATGCCAAACTCCGTTATGAAAATGTGTGTTGTGTTTTGAGAATTTCTTGATATATTCTTGTTAAATTGATGTTTTATAAGTGAAAATTTTAAATTATTCCATAAATTAATATAATAAAGTAAAATTAAAATACACAAGCATATTATTGCTTAAGTTTATGGATCAATACCAATATTTCAATTTGATACATATATGAGGTGCATATGCCATGAAAAAGGCACATAAAATTGAAAACTCAAATAGTTTTCTAGATTTAAAATACCATTATGGACTATTATCATACGTAGGATGGATTGTTATGGGATATTATTGAGCCAATCTACTATATTAGTTGGTTCACCTTTGGAAGTTTGAGTTGATTCAATCACTCAATCTTACCAATATTATTATTAAGACTTGATTAAATCATCTAATTTCACAAAAAGTATAGGTTATAGTTAATTAAATTATCCCCCCTCACTAGATATGTAATTGGATTTGATTAAATCATTCACACTCACTAGATTATACACATATTTAGGTTGTACAATTGAGATGAAACAAACTCAATTACCATGTTTCAACTCACCTTTACATCAAGATTCGGAGCATGTGTCCTCTAATCTATATATACATGCAGTATAAGATTTAGAATTATCCTAATCTCAACTTCAATGGTTCATAATGAGGCATAATTTTAAATAAAATTTTCAAAAGTTGAGATGGTTGCATCAGCACACATGTGTACTCTTAACCTTACTCTTCTTACTTTCAAGAATTTAAAATTATTTAAATTTTAGATTTCATACATTGATTATATATTGTAACATTCTCTTGGTTAAAGGTTAGTCATTAACAAAGTAATCAATTTGGGATCATGTAAATGTGAGGTGTGTTGTACACACTTGGGTACACATTTATTTCCTTTAAGCTATAAATTTCATTACTATATTAAGGGAGGGTGGAGTGTACATACTAAAATATGATTTATACAATACCTTAATATTATACACTTCAAAAATACCTATCATGGTTGTACCTTTAAGTTATACCTTCCCACTATCGAAAGGTTCACATTCACTACCTATTTATGCCTAAATGATTATTTCTTAGTCTAAAAATTATAGTTTTTATGACTAGGCCTTATATACTATGAAAAACTCTAAACTTGGTTATTATCCTTCAATACTAGTTCTGGACTTGTACCTATCTTTTAGATCTATGGACACCTGCATAATAAATAGACACATATGTCGATGTAACTGTCTATTTTCATATGGAGTGTCCAGTGCTAGAAAGTCATCTAATTTTAAAAATAAATTTATAAAAAATGTCATCCTACTTGATTTAATGAAATATACAATATCAAACCTCATTCATTCCTCTCTAGTGTAACAACCCCATGAAGTTTTACCAAAATATAGCAATTTTTAAAATTTAATTACACATATTCATCATTTAAATTTCACCAAGATAAACTTAATTAGTGATATTTAACTAACTATATTAATTTAATTAACCTAAAATGTTTATAGATAATCTACTTATATAAGGATCACCATGAATAGATATGTCAATCATGAACAATATTAAATTTCTAGTAAATACTGCATCTAATCATAAATAAAATAATACAAATTTAGCCATGATTGATACAACATCACAACTAATATTATAGAAATTTAATGTATAAATATTATAGTTTTTAGAAATACATTATATTATTTCAAATATTAAAACATGATACAATGCTCCATTGAGTAGAGTCTCCATCACTCAAGTATCAATCTGTAATCTCCAGTGTTGTCCCTAGCATAGTACTTCAGCTGGGAGGGAGAACATTATGTGAGTAATTTTCCACACCAAAAACAAACCATAGATCCCATTCACTATCTACCAAACAAGGGAATGCCCCTCCCTTCAAGGATGGGTAGATAATGACAGTGTGGGAATCCAGAGTAACAAACCATAACCCTTGTGTTGAAGATATTTAATACATAATGTGTACCATAAAGAAAGATGTTCTAATATGATATCACAAAGATATGAAAACTATATCAACATATAAAATTAAAATTACATTACTTTGGTCAAAATTTTCAATAATTAATGATCTCTAGGATCAATAAAATTCATGCACACCACTCAATCAGGTTACACCTCATCTTGCCTTGATGGTGCTAATTAAGCAAGTGGAATCCATCTACTGCTTATTTAGGGTCATGAATGTGAGATTTGATAAAAATATATGATAATATAAAAAATAATAGATTCATTCAAAATATTTCCCTTTAGATAATAAAACTAATGCTAAGTAAAAAAATATCATTTACATTCATTTAGTCTATCAAATGAAATGCAATGAGTCCACAACATCTAGTTTATTACAAATACTAAATAGAATCCAAAAATAGTCCTTAATATAACATACCATCTAGGTAATGACTATATTTAAACTATTATTTACCCATCTCATATGTAACTTATAATATTATTTCATCCTAAAATAATCATTATAACACAAGTTTATATAATTATTCATATTCCACATATAAAATAAAATCTAGTCCAAAACATAATAATATGCTCTATATTCGAACTCTTAAATACTTTAATTTAATGTTTCTATACAAACATTAAAATGTATTCTAGCATTAGTTTAGGACAAAGTTTCGTAAAATCCTATAACATCTATGAAAAATTCCTTGGCTCTACCCAATCTCCTCAAGTTACTCTAGGTTGGATGTAGGGTTTTGTGAAGGCCAAGCTTTCCACATGACCCTACATATAGCCCTTCAAAATTTCCATATATTTCAAGCAAATGAAAAACTATTAATCATAATATGTAATGAAATTACTTCGATATTCACCCAAAATGATTCTATATTGCACATAATAAATCATAACTTGAAATTCTAGAGATGGATAAATGTAACAATTCAAATGAGCAGCTAACTTACTATGGATGAAGTTGTGTGTGCTCCTAAAATCAATCAAGATAGTGACCTTCTATTTCTTATTAAAATCTATCACCTTAAGAGTTTGGGGAGTAGTAATACCTGATAGGGTATGGTATGAAATAGTAGGCTAAGAGTCTTCAAATTCCTCCTTAAAAACTTTTGCCTCTGCATCATGTACTTCTATGTCATCTTCATCATCATTGGAAACTTCAATGTAAAATAGCTTCTTTTTAGCATAATGATGGTCTTTGCTCCATTTGTTGTCACAACCATAAATAACCCTTTGGCTTGCTTCTCTTCAATTTGTCATTATGTTAATCTATTAGGCTATGGAAATGATGGTGTTGGAAAGTTATGATCATGACCAATAGTAAAGAGAGATTCTAAAATTGATGAATATAATCCTTCATAGGTCCTATCTTCCCCAGCTTGTCTAATTGTCTGAAATAGTTCTCAGAGACATTATTATAATAATTATCTATCAACAACTCAGTAAAAATATTTCATGTAATAGGAGAACCATTCTTTTTATTTTGAGCACATAACCATCGATACCAAATGAATTACTTAGGTTCCATTTATAGGAATGACACCATCACCCTCTGAGAATAAGGGATTTGATGCAGCTCAAATAATTTCTCAATTTAGTTAATCCAAGTGAGAGGATCCTTACCATCAAACTTACGCATGTCCACTTTTGGCAACATCAGTTTCATACTAGCATGGGAGTTATTCAGAGGAGGATTTAAATGCTAAAGTATAGGGTTTTTAGGTTGAAACAAAGATGTGAGGGTAGCTAATTATGTAATGATATACTAAAATTCACTATGAACTATTAATCTCTTTTTGTATCCCTAAAACATTAGTTTGGACTGCAATAAAGTCATCATACCTCACCAAGTTTTTTAGGTCCTCTTAAAGCTAATAAATCATTAGATCTAAATTTATTGATTCTATGTCATTATTAGAATGAGTCTTAGGATTTTTTGGTTCCCCATTTCTTTGTCAAGTTGAAGGACCTACCATAAAAAATCCCTAGGAGGGTTTTGACCTTGAAAAAATATTGTACCAGGAAATGATACCATTGTGATCACTTTGTCAAGATGAATCCAATGATGACCTTTATGCACTAGAGTAAAAATTTTGATACCAAAAAAGTTTATGGAAATAATATACCATTGTGATCATCTCATTGAGATGAATCTAATGACTGCAAGTGTGCAAGGGGAAAAAAATTCTAGACTTTATTTTAATTTTTTTTTTTCAAAAAAGCATTTTGAGCAAATACTACACCGATAGAGAAAATTAATTCTTCCCAAATTAAAAGTTATTTTTTTTCACTTTCACTACTCCCAGAAGCCACACCTCTCTAGATCCAAAAAAAATGCCACATGAAACTTGACCAAATCAAAGCTATGATACCACTTGTAATGAAATTAATTAGTTATTTACATAGAATGATTTTATATTATGTAGAATAAGAACATATGAGAGATTACATAGTGATAATTGACAACAAATTAGAATATTGGATAATATAGCAAAGCCACTTCAAGGGAACAACCTCCACAATAGTTCACTAATAGTAAAATACTTCACATGATGATTAAAGACTAACCACTACCTCCTATATACAGTCTACTTAGCCAAGATTATTCCATAGGCTGACCTATTTAATAACATAGAGAAATGTAATAAGTAAATAAAAGAGGTATGTAAGCCACAAGTCAGACACACATATCCCTAAACACACCAGTGGTTAAGGGAATAACATAATAATTCAAAAAATCATTTAATATTTCACACACATGAATTTTAATTTCAAAACCTACCTATGAGTTTATGAATGCCAAGGAAGCTGTATATAATCCTTCTTCCTTCCTTCAAACTATCACCTTCATCTCTTTCTATATACTCCCTTTTATATGTCATGTGTCATGTTCCCTCATATCCCCTAATCTATTCTTTTTCATTCTTTTTCATTCACTTACTAACCATACCTTCTCCTCCATTAATGCTCCATTAAATTGATTGAATAAAAGCATGCCCAGATATCTCAATAGAACTCCCTATTTTATTCAGTTCACCACCATGAATGCCATACGAAAACTTCATGATTTTCAATAAATGATGTTTATCCAAAGTAAATGAGTGGTTAGTAACCTTAATCATCTCAAAACATATTTTAAACTAATTAAAATAATCATTTTATATGCCTCATAAAATATGCATAGCATTAACTTAACATTATTCCCTCTTCAACTTCACACACTGACCAAACAATCAAATAAACCATAAGTCATAATATTCATGCCATACCATGCATCAAATATCAACTTATTCGATAACCATTGTATTTACATGTAAAAAATAAATAGAATAATGACTATATAGCATGTTAATATAATTAGGTATTTCAAATACTATTGTTTAATGTTAAAAATACCATTCAAAAACATACTTTGAAAACACAATGATTTCCTTAAACCATTTAGTCAATATAATTAATGTATATTGTATTATGGAAGTTAAGGACTTGATCAATATTTAATCAAATACAATAATGTTTAAAAAAATATTGTTTATATCTTTCAAAATTTGGATAAACACACACACACTCACACACACATGCATGCATATCATAATAATAATCTTGGATTATTATTACCTAAGTATTAAAGATCAAATAAAAACTATGGAATATGTCATAACATTAGATCTACAACCATACCTAATAAGAAAGTAAGGTAAGTAAAACATAAATGAATTCACTCATTTAGTCCAAAAATTACATCATAAAATATAAGCTACATGTAATCATTAAATTAACTAAATCACTCAAACAAATCAACATGATCATTAATAGAAACAAGATTAGTGAAAACTTAAAAGATCATAGTAATGATTTAAAAAAAAGCATACTATAACTATGTATAAAATAATTTAATTACATAATCATAAAATTCAAATGTGTTATGTGCAAGGGTTTTTGGATTCATTCTTTGTCGTCCGCAATGTCTCCATCTAAACCAACCCCTTTGATGATGCTCTCCCTCCTTTACACTCTGATGGAAGAATATATCCTACATCCACCTCATAATAATAAATCTATTTATCTTAAAACATCATTATATCCATAAAATAATGTGGTATAATTAATAAACATGATCACAATATATAGAATGTAAAAGTGTTGCTAACTCATAATAAACTAATCATGTAAATTAAGCAACACATAACTATCCCATAATTATCATATGACATAAGTTTAATTAGATGTTAGGTAATAAAATAATCAACGATAATATTCTATGGATAAAATAAGTTATTCATATTAGAGATAAATTAGGATGTTACATCCTTCCCCTATAAATTTGGTCATCATCCCAATGGCATTTATTCAAACATAAGTTATGAGTTTAAAACATTATTCAATTAAAAATAATATAATATACACCAAAATATCAGAAAAAAAATGTGATAACATCATATAAAATGTATAATAGTCCCCTCAAGTGGAACTATCCTTAGAATATTGGTCCCACAAGACCTTGCATTGTGATACTTCTCTATTATGCAAATGATGTTTTTGAGTGCCAATTATTATAATTGGTTCTACCATGACCATCCCGATGTCTAAAACATATAAATAATTACAATCCAACACATGTGAAGGATCAAAAATATAATTTTTAAGATAATACACATGGAATGCATTATGAAAAAGAGATAAGGATGGTGGCAATGTAATCCTATACACTACAGGATTGAGCACTTTTAAAACCTTAAAGGATCCAACATATATAGGTGAAAGTTTTGATGACTTCCTAAATTTAATTGATGTTTTTTTAGGATTAACCAATAAAACATTATCTCCAATGAAATTATACCTATTTATTCTATTTATATCATCATAACATTTATATATGTCATTGGCCTTGGCCAACCTTTGCCTAATTGTCTTGACTACCTTGTCTTCTAACCTGTCCCAAGTGATTGGTGTTATAAACTTTCTTATGTATAATGACTCAGAAAAATCCATATTCAAAGTTTATTTTTATGAATTTTTACAATATAAATAAACCAATATAAGGTACTCATCCCACTTCTATTTTTGATACATCAAATACATACAAAAGAGATCTTCTAAAACCTAGTTAACTCACTATGTTTGTCTATAAGTTTGTGAGTGATAATTAATGCTAAAGTTTAACTACATACCTAGAGTTGAATTAATATTCAATAAAAATATATAATTCATCCTAAGATCTTGATCTAAAATAATCATCTCTAGAAAACCATGGAATTGATACACTTATTTCATGAATCTATTTACACGCATATGTGCATCATTAGTCAAGTTTACAAGGATGAAGTGGGATACCTCAGTTAGTTTTTCAAATAAAACCAATATAATGTCATGTCAATTCCATAATAATGTAAAATCTTGGATGAAGTCCATATTATTCACCTATCACTTCCATTTTAGTATCTTGTGTGGATACAATAATCTAACCAAATGAATGTGTTCAAATTTCACATGCTGACATTGCCGACAACCAGACACAAAATTTGATGCATCTCTCTTGATTCATTTCTACAAATAGAGTGGTATAAGCTCAACCATGAGGTTGGTTACTCATGGATTCCATAAATATGGGGAATTATTTAGTTCTTTTAGCACTATACTTCTCAGATTATCTCTATCAAGATTCTAAGAATTCTTAGATAATACTTTTCTGACCTGATCATAAAATTCATCTCCAAGTGAGAATTTGATCAATTTATCTCTAAAAGTACTCTTGATAGTAGCCACAACTACTATGCACCTCATATAGCTTATATTATTAGTTAATCCATTCTCCTTGAATTTGATATAATTAAAATCAAAATCATAATTAGATAAGAACTCTTTATTTTGAATCCCTTATACCTAAGATTTTAAGCATTCTTGGATAAAATTTTCTAACCTGATCATAGAATTCATCTCCTAGAGAGAAAATGATCACTTAATTTCTAAAATTACTCCTGATAGTAGCCAAAACTAATATGTACCTCATATAACTTAGAGTACTAGTTACTCTATTCTCCTTGACTTTGATATAATTTAAAATCATAATCATAATCAGATAAGAACTCAAACCATCATCTTTGATGAGAATTTAGTTTTGATTGGGTGAAGACGTATCTGATCCCAAGTTATCAGTATTGAGATAAAATGATTTTCCTAATAGATAATTCCTCCAAATTTACAAATCATGAACAATTACCATAAATTCTAGGTCATGAGGGGTATAATTCACCTTATATAGCTTCAGTTTCTTATACTCATATGATATCATTGATCCATCCTACATAAGAACTCCTCTAAGTCCATCTACATCTGCATTGATGATCACTAAGAATTGACCATTAGGATCAAGAAATCTTAGCATTGGTGATAGAGTAAGATTCTTTTTCAATTCCTAAAAGGCTACCTCACACTTATCAGGTGAAACTCTAATTATTATGCTAAAGAGAGATAATTGGATTAGCTATCTTAGATAAAATTGGGATGATTTTTTTGTAATAACATGCAAATCCGATAAAAATCCTTACCTCATGAACATTATTTGGTTCTGCCCACTTCATTATGGCTCTTATATTTGATGTATCTACTGAAATAACATTCAAAGAGATAATATGTTCTAAATATTTCACTTTCACTTTTTTTTATAAAACTTCACACTTAAAATACTTACCATATAACCTATGATTTTGTAAATGTTGCAAAAGCAATTCCAAATACTGAAAGTGTTCGTCCTCATCCTTAGAATAAATAAGGATGTCATCAAGAAAGACCAAAATAAAATGATCTAGGTAATCTTTGAACACACTATTCACAATATTCATAAATGTTTCTAAATCATTTATCAATCCAAATGGTGACACTATAAACTATTATTGCCCATATGGAGTCTTAAACGCTATTTTCAAAATATCCTCTTCATATAACCTTAACTAATGATACCCTTCTCTAAGATAAATATTAGATAAAATGGTTTCCCATCATATTGGATCAAATAGGTCATAAATTCATGGCAACAAATATCTATTCTTGATTGTTTCTTTATTCAACATCTTGTAGTCTATACACAAATAAAGAGTGCCATCCTTCTTCTTGACAAAGACAACCTATGCACCCATGGTGACACAATTGGTCAAATCAGACATTTCAACAACAATTCTTAAATTTGTGCCTTTAACTCAACCTATTCAATTGTTGTCATTCTATATGGTGCCTTAGATTATGGTTCCAATCTAGGTATGATATGAATCAATAAATCCAACTCGCACTTAGGTGGAAATCTTGGTAATTATTTTGAAAAAATGTCATGAAAGTTAATAAAAAAAGGATAATATTCTATAGATGGTCCATTATATTATTCCATATCATTTATCATAATGTTAAATTCATGGCTTCCCTTCCTTTGAGCTTTATTGAGTTGAATTGTAAACATCTACCTTAGCTTTAACTCCCTTTTCTTACCCTAAAGTTGTGTCTAATTTATAAAATCATATTGACACTCAACCTTCTTCACAAAATAGTCAACCTTGGATTTATTCTTTGAAATATAATTTAATTCTAGGATCACATCATATGATCCCAATGGTGATTCAAAAATATCTACTACTATAGTTAACTCAAACAACCTAATCTTTTCTTTGACTAGACACTTATAAACTATGACATTTGATTCATTCCTATACTATATTAACCATGCATTTTACATAACTCTAACCTTCCTAGATAATTTACTAAGTATTATAGGAAAAATGAAACTTTTTGTAGCTCCAATGTCAATCAAAATAGAAACTAGATGATCAAATAAAATAATTGATAGTTTTATGGGCAAAACACGATACTTAACATGTTGATTGTCAATAGCTACATGAATCTACTAATGAAATGTACCTTGTTGATAATATCAACCCTTGTTATTTTGTTTGTCCTAAGGATATTCTCAAGAAAAATGTTCACCTCCATAAATGAAGCAACCTCTAATTGGTCTTTTCTTCTTAATCATTTGGTTTCCCTTGAAATTACCTTTGAAACCATTACCAAGTTTATTTTCCCTGAACCACTATTGAACTTGGTATTATCATTCTTGAACTAAGCCTTGGAGTCTCCACTCCTCTAATTCCATTTCTTCTTGAAGGTTAGTTAACAACTTCCAAATGTCATTTTAAACTTATGTATGACTTGGGCAAGAGATGTTAGGTTTGTTCCTACTTAACCACCTTCTCAAATATCTAATTCATGATAGATGACCATGCACATCTACTTCACAACCAATTTGGGGTTTCAATCCCATGATGAATTTCGTGATTCTGAATATCTCATCTACCTAATATTGAGGCACATACTTAAAGAGCTTGGTGAATTTCTCATAGTATTCATTCACAATAAATGCCCTTGCTTAAGATTCTAAGTATTTTTAAAAATTATATAGAAGTATAATTATGGAATATATCATGACCTAAATAGTGTCAAAACCTATTCCCAAGTGGTGGTGGTTGAGT
>JARHVA010005630.1:710000-762500 GCA_037957365.1 Torreya grandis
AATTCAAAAACCCATTCAATATTTCACACCAAGTAATTTTAATTACAAAACCTACCTATGAATTTATGAATGCCAAAGAAGTTGTATATTATCCTTCTTCCTTCCTTTAACGTACCTCCTTTTCTTTCTATATACTATCTTATGTATGCCATTTTTCATGTCACTTCATATCCCACACTCAATTATTTTTATTCTTTTCCATTCACTTACTTGCCACACCTTCTCCTCCATTAATGACCAATTCAAATGACTGAATAAATGCATTCACAAATAGCTCAATAGAACTCCTTATTTGCTTCAATTCACCACCATGTGGGCCATAACCAAACTTCATGATTTTCATAAAATGATGTTTATACAAATTCAACAAGTGTTTAGTAACCCTAATCATCTTGATAATTATTTTAAACTAATTAAAATAATCATTTTATATCCCTCATAAAATATGCATAACATTGACTTAACATTATTCCCTCATCAACCTCATAAATCAACCAAATAATCAAATAAACCACAATCCATAGTCTTCATGCCATACCATGCAATAAATATCAGCTTAGTTGATAACCATTGCATTTCCATGCAATGACTAAATAGAATAGTTAATGTTGAGCATGGTAATATAATTAGGTATTTCAAATACTATTGTTTAACATTAAAAATTCCATTTACAAGCACACTTTAAAAACACAATGATTTCATTAGACCATTTAATCAATATAATAAATGTCTATTGTATTATGGATATTAAGAACTTAATCAATATTTAATGAAATACAATTAATTTTAGAACAATACTATTTATATCTTTTGACATTTGGATAAACACACACACACACACACATGTATGTATGTATGTGTGTGTGTTTATCCAAATGTTGAAATAATAATAATAACATCATATGTATGTATGTATATTAATAATAATATTTAATTATTATTACCTTCATATTAAAGATCAAATAACAATTATGAAATCCATCATAACATCATATCGATATACTATATAAACATACCTAATAAGGCAACAAGTTAGGTAAAACATAAATGAATTCACTTATTTAGTCAAACAATTACATCATAAAAGATAATCTATGTATGATCATTAAATTAGAATCTATCAAATAATTTAATCACATAATCATGAACTATAAATGTGGTGTGTGCAAGGGTTTCCATATTCATTCTATATCATTTCCCAACGTGTCCATCTAAACCACCCTCTTCGATGATACTCTCCCTCCATCACACTTTGAGGGAAGAATTTATCCTACATCCACCTCAAAATAATGAAGTTAGATAGATTGACACATCATTATATCCATAAAATAATGTGGTATAATTAACAAACATGATCATAATATATAGAATGTAGAAGTACTATTAACTCATAACAAACTAATAATGTAAATTAAGCAACACATAATTATCCTATAATAAACATTTGACATAATCATAATCAAATAATAGCTAATCAACCATAATAATATAGGATCAAATAGGTTATTAAACTTAGAGATAAATTAGGATGTGACACCTAGAAATCACATACAAGTCACAAGGTAATATAGCAATAAGCACTCAATCCAGAATTCAAGTAAGAAAACCTACCCTATTTATTCCTATTTCCATATAAGTCATAATAGAAGACAAGTATAAATTATTCAAGGAGTATCCCATAATTCATATTTTCCAATTTACAATCTAGGTCACTGCATGTATTAAATTATCTTAATTTGCACCCTTAGTATGAGGCCCTCTTCAAAGTTGTAGACACTCAAAAACTACATAGTTTTAGATGTCGAAACACTTGGAACCCCTACCTGGCCCTAAATTTAGTTGACCACCTAGTTGACATAGCCTATTTATTAATTTACTAACTTAACTTTTTAAATTACCACTTTTAACCCATTTTCCTCTAGACCTTAACTACTGATAGTCAACGTAACCATCGATAGTTATCCTAATCATCAACGATAAGGTCTCTTAGCCTGATTTAAAACTTTAAAGCATTACCAGCTACATGAGATAAGAATGGTAAATTTATAAAATTCTATTTTGTGATACAAACCAACTTTAAAACATCATATTTAGCAACTTTATCCTCTATCAATTTAGAAACTTCCTCTTGCACATTTAGTAACTTCATCTTATAAAAGGAGAGAAGTAAGAGAAGAAAGGGATCTAGAAATATAACAATCCTCATCCAAGTCATCTTAAATCTAGCTATCAAGTGTTCTTTTAGAAAGCAAGTAGCATCAACAAAGACCCAAACCTCTATCAGAATCAATTTTGAAGGCCAAAGTAGTATCACTCTAGCCAAATTGCTTCTACTTTCCACCACCAAGTTACAGGTATCTCTTGCTTGTTTTCTTTGATTTATATTCCATATATGACTTCCCTACCCTATTGGATCCATTATTATATTATATTTCATTCCCCTAATCCATAATAGACCTCTATTTTTTCAATTACTTAATTTACCATCATTTTTCTGATCATTCCTAGAATCAAATAGGTAATCATCGATGGTTTGCTCAACCACGATGGTCACCTCAACCATCGATTGTCACCCAGTTGCTGATAGTAAGCCTAAGCACTGATGGTTCACTCAACCATCGATGATCACTATGGTATAAAATAACAAGTTATTTTCACCCCTTGGTCTGAACCAAACCTTATTTTCTATGGTCCTAGCTATCCCAATGACTTTTACAATTTCTTGAACCTAACCCCAACTATCTTAACATGAATATTGATTATATTTTACTATATTTAGTGTTTTTATCTATTAATAAATTGACTAATATTATCTTACATGCATTTACATTTTAGTTATTAAATGCAAATTTCCTTTCTTTTCATTTATATCAACTTAATTTTTATAAATAGTAGATTGACAACCTCCTAGAAAGCATATGATTCTTGGATCTAGCTCATGTTAGGAAGTCCACTCAACCATACATCTAACAACCTCTTTTCTAGTGTCTTTCTTATCTACAATTTATTCCTTCCAAGTCAAAGAGGAGTTCTCATCATCATTTGGATCATGCACACACTTTACCAGATATTTATTTACACACCCTATACTAGTTTCATTACTTACTTCCAAATTAAGAAATGAGAGGAAATTAATTGAAACATTTTTGCATGCCTACTGGGATTTAGCATCCTTTTTTTCCCTTTATTATATGCTCATCGAGTGAAATATAATTTTTTTGGTCATAAAATAAACCTTTTGCATTCAATGATTATTTACTTATTTTTGTTCATCTAGTAACTTACAAGCAGATTAAATAATCATAGATTTCACTCTTTTATCACACTTTCTCCAACTCAAATAATTAATTAACACATCAAAACATACTTGAGACAAGGCTTGACTAAGATTTCATCACCTAATATTAAACCTTACTCTTTCCTAACAATCTTACTTGGAGGTCATTGCCAAGGGGATATCCAACTCAACTCTCTAATTGAGTATAAACTCTGAGATTCATTATATTTTGGCTAAGCACCTAAAACTCTTATCACTATGGTGTGTGAAGTGAGGGGGTAGGCCCCAATACAAAGCCATTTATTGAATATCAATACATATTTCTCTCTTGAGCACCTAAACATAACTCGAAACTAACCTTAGATTTCCTCTTTAGTACCTGATCTATAAACCAATTTTCTTCTTCAACTTTATAAGGCATAAGACTAAAGAAATATAAAAATAACCCTAGGTTTTTAAAATCACTTTAGTGTATGTTTGATTTCCTTTAGTTATTTTCTTTTACATGCTATTTGTCTGATGTGTGACTTTCATTATTTTATCTCCTCTTTCCTCTCATGGTCTTTACTAGACAGTAGGTGAGGAATCAAAACAACCAACAACCACCTTATTCTTCCTCCTCTATGGATTATACCTTTGATGTTGAGGGTTTACGTCATTTTTATCCTCTTACAACTAGGCCACCCATTATTTCTAAGGGTGATTTGGATTTTAGCACCTTCCTTGATAAAAATCTCATGGATCTTCAACATTATGTAAACACTTTATCTAACCATACCCCTTTTTCTTTGATTCCATTTATGGATCATCCATATGGTATTTCTCCTCATTTTATAGTGGGTTCCACCTCAACTGAACTCATACTCACCCAAGCCTCTTTTTCTTCCAATATCCCACCCACTATCACTCCCTAAACTCCAACCAACGTCCTAACTAGTAACCAAACACTTGCTACCCCAGCCAAGACCTCCAATATTGGGTCAAATTTTCCTCTTTTTACCTATACTCCTACTATGGGAGTATCCTCTTCCCCTATTTCTACTATTCCTCTTATCTCAACCAACCCACCAATTTATACCCCACTCTAGAGTTTGGTACTTTCCATACCTCAAACACTCCCACCTATTAGCACTAGAGTTAACATCCATTAACAACCAAATAGTACTATCATATCTCTAACCCAATCTACATCCATACCACCATCCACCAACCTAAACATACCTATAAAAAAATCCATATCATCCCCCCATCAAGTACCCATAGAATCTTACCCATATGTTTCTAAGCCATAAGGATAAATAGCACCTTCCACCCAACCAATTATGATAATCAACCCTTATGTGAAACTATCCCAAGCTCCTATGACCACTTACCAATATGTGGCTTCTTCAACACACTCTATCACTTATCCATACATTGTTGTCACCTAACCTTAATAAAGCTTACCACCTCAGTATGTAGCTTCCCAACCTGAAATGGATTTGGTCTAGACGTTAATAGACAAAATGACCAACCTAGAGCCATCTATATCTGAATCTCATAACCTTTTATCTTATGATCAAATCTATAATGAACCCATCCATCTATCCATTCCTATCCATGTTTATCCTCCTCAATAGGAATTACCCAAGTTTCCAAAATTCCAAGGTAAGGAGGGACCCCAAAAACATTTGAGAGCATTCCATCACTCTTTTTATTTTATCACATATGATGATTCTCTCCTCCTTTGTACCTTCCCCATGTCTTTATCAGGACCAACCCTTGATTGGTATAGTGACCTCACCAAACACTCCATCTTTTCATTCTCACAACTTGCCCAAATCATTTTATAGCATTTCTCAGTAAATATATCAAAAAAGGTTTATATTATCGACCTCTATTCTATTAGGCAATTTGATGATGAATGAATTTTTAATTTCATAGTGAGATGGAAAGGTCTCATCCATTCAATTTCTTTCTCCCTACCCCAACCTTAGTTGATTGAGCTCTCATCTTAGGGTTGTTTCAAACATATTTCCCCCACTCTTCAAGTTCAAACTTTTATAACTTTTGATGAGGCATTAACCATATCACATAAACTTGAAAATTGAGCCATTGATGAAGGCAAATTGAAACTATGAAACAATAATTATAGCTTAAAATATAATGATCCTCCCTTCACAAAAACTACTAACCAATCCAACCATCCCAATACCAAAGCAAAAGCATATGAAAACTTAGTTATCCTAAAAATTTCTCCACCACCAACTGTCAACCAACACCATCAAACCAATTCTTTAAACCCTTCCTACCAACAAAATTGAAACCAAAATCAATCTCTTCCAAAATAATACACTTCCATATAGGAGTCTTATTGTCCAAAGATAACCTCATCCAACTTACACCTATCAAACCACCCTAACAATTTTATGCTTCTCACCTTGTGCCTAGTTGGTACAATGATAATGATCATTGTGCCTTTCATTGAGTTATTAGACATGACATCAATAGATGTAATACCTTAAAAAGTCTAGTCCAAAGCTTAATTGATAGTGGATAACTTACATTTGATAATCCCAATGCACCTCCTAATCATTCCCTTAACATCTTCCATAAACCTTTTCCCAATCATTATCCTTCTACCCATCATGATAACAAATCAAAATCATCTAACTCTCATGATGAACATACAATCAACATTATTATTAGTTATCTCATTGTTGTTGAGACTACTACCAAGACTACTTTCTCCTCCATTTTTCTTATGGAAGTAGTGGATTCACATTCTATTCATTTGAATACCCAAATGAATAAATCAACTACCCCTCTCTCTTCACCTAATGAGACCTTGGATTTATCCACCTCTCTTTTGTTGGAAACACCAAAGGACATAACCCTTGCTTTAGCTATTTTCTCTTCTTCCACTCCACCCATTGAAGTGGTATAACTACCCTTCATTCCTTTGGATACATAAACAAAGTAAGCAACCATATTTGTTCCTTCACTTGAGGACACCACACCTTTCGCTTCCATCATAGAACCAACCATTTCCTCTTTTGAAACCACCCCCCAAGATAAGGTTACCTCATCCATCCAACCACCAATTGTATAACCTCCCATCAAGAACAAAGATGAAGGAACAATTCCCTTTTCTCCACTTAGGATCTTAATTTTTGAAACCAATGACCAAAGAACCAAGCACATCTACAAGGCCTTTTTTAGGCTAGTCCAAAGTCTAGAGTTAACTTCTCAACCCAACTTTGATAGAGCTACCTTTTGGCATCATCTTGGTCTTAGATACCAAAACAAATTCAAATCCTCAACCTCACTTAAATCCACCCTTAAACCAATTTTTACATATCCATCGAATACATATTCCTATAAAACTATAAGATAATAATCAAAAATCACCAAATCTCATCATGATTCTCTTACCAAACATATCAAGAATCTAGGAATCCTTCCCACACCTAGTTAAACTCACCCCTCTTTGAAGTTAGACTTAACTACTTCTAATATACCAAAGAAAACCCCAATAAATAAGGTAGAGTTTTCTAAACCTCCACCCATAACTAGACCCATACCACCTCCTTCCCACTTTCCTTCTATCTTAGGACCCCATCCTTATACCATCCCAATTGCCTATTCTCCTCTAGTAATCCATCCCCCTTTTCTTTACCTAAACCAACACCCACTAAGTTATCTAGTTCTCCTTAATTCTTAACTAACCTATCTAGCTCTACTTTCCCACTTATATCCAACCCTTCATCATCTAAATATTTAACCTTCACATCATTTATGCTGAAGTCAACCATAACTAAGCAATCCCAATGAGTAACCAAAACCATTCCACCACCTATAACTTATAAGGTGAAAACTACTTCTAAAAAGTCTCCCATCCCTAAAACTATAAAACCATCACCTCCAACACCTTCAAATGAGTCATATTCAACCATCCTATAAATTTTTTTGTAAACTTATTCCATTCAATTTACCACCCATCAAACCATTATACCATTCTAATACCAAACCCTCCTAGTTCAATGATAACCTAACATGTGCATACTACAGGGCACCAAGACATGATAGAGATAAATGTAAAGCTATCACAATACTTATTCATAGTGTATATGATGAGGATGATATTTTATCAGATAAACCTCTCTTACCCCCATTACAAATCTTGCCATCAACTCAACCTATCCAACATTTACCTACTCTCCCAATCCCACCCAAGAGTGAGGAGGAACTAAAGCAACCACCAAAATTGACTAATCCCCCTATCTACACTATTCATATGGTTACCTACTCTCAAGCCTAATAAAAGGATAAGGGAAAATCCAAAAGTCTCCATTCCTTGGATATACCCTTCAGCCCCTTGGCCTTCTAACCAAACCCAAACACCTACACCTTTACCCTCACCTTTACAACCACCAAAACCCAAAGTATCCATTTTAAGACCCTCTCCTTCCAACCCTTATAAATTGATCCAAAATGTCATGTTGAAACAACTTCCCTAGACACCAATGAAAATGAGCCTTTATGTGTTGGAAATATTTCCATTGATGTCAAAGGTCTAATATTGGTGATAAAGGCCCCATTGCATTTAATGTTATTTTTAATATTCATATCTTGGCTAATGTGTGTTAATATTTATTTAATATTAATGAATATATTTTTTGTTGCATATAAATCAAAAGAGGGCCCATGAAGAAGTCAAAGAGTCATGGGGTAAAGACAAAAGAGTAATGGGAACCATTTTATCATGAAGAGTCATCTTGAGGAATTCCAAGAGTCACCATGTGAATAAAAAAGAGGGTATGGCACATTTTTACATCAAGGGACACTTTGAGGAATACAAAAAATCACTAAGATAAAGACAAAAGAGGAAAGGACAGATTTGCTTATGAAGGGTCACCATGTGACTTTTCAAATACAAGGATACGAAGGGTCATGCAAGTTTGGTGCCATTTTCCATAAGGATTGAAGGGTCACAAATGGTGAATGCCAAAGGTCATTTGGAAAGCTATAAATAAAGTCTTGAGAAGACATTTGTAATATGCAAGTGAGCGCATGTTATTATTTCAATTTTATTGCATATCTTGAATGTGTGATTAAGTGGTTAAAGAAAATAAATTAAATTAAGTAAAAGATATATAATATCTTGATTCACCACCCCCCCTCCCCCCCCCACCTCTCAATATATATATAATGATATGAAAAGTCACTAATATAAAGACAAAATAGGAAAGGAAACATTTGCTTATGAAGGATCACCATATGACTTTTAAAATACAAGGATATGAAGGGTCTTACAATTTTGGCAACATTTTCCATGAGGATTGAAGGGTCACAGAGGGTGAATGCCAAAGGTCATTTGGAAAGACGTAAATAAAGGCTTGAGAACCCATTTGTAATATGCAAGAGACTTCATGGTTTTTATTTGTTTTAGAAGATAGAAAAGTAGGAGATATTGTAGAGTTTTATCATTTTTTGAGTAAGCAACATTGAGAGATAGTTGTGTTTTATACATAAGAGGGGTTTGTGCTCCTATGGGTTGGTTCTCAAAAATATTTGTAAGGGGTTGGTGATCTTGTGGGTTTGTGCTCACAAATAGTTTTTTTGTTGGTGATTGGTAAAGGGGTTACTGCTCTTGCAAGTTAGTGCTTGTGAACTTTGTAATTTGAGTTGGTGCTCATTCATATACTTGAGATTGTTTTTCATGATTTTTCCCACTTTGGGTTTCCATGTAAAAATATGCTCTCTCTCTCTCTCTCTCTCTCTCTCTCTCTCTCTCTCTCTCTCTCTCTCTCTCTCTCTCTCTCTCTCTCTCTCTCCCTCTCCCTCTCTCCCTATCTCTCTCTCTCTCCCTCTCCCTCTCTCTCTCTCTCTCTCTCTCTCTCTCTCTCTCTCTCTCTCTCTCTCATGTGGTGCATGTTATTGTTTTATTTTTATTACATATCTTGAATGATTGATTATGTGATTAAATAAGAAAAATAAGATTAAGTAAGAGATATATAATATACTAATTCACCCCCTCTCAGTATATTTCATGTTTAACAATTGGTATTAGACCATGTTCCTTTTTGAAAACATTTTACAGCTTGAAGGTAGATTGGGGAAAGCACAATGGCTGGATCACATGAAGGTTTTTATGCAAATAAGGCACCTTTGTTTGATGGGACAAATTATGATTTTTAGAGCATAATAACGAGGAATTGTTTGATGGTCCTTAGATTTGACATTTGGCAAGTAGTGGTGATGTAACTACTCTAGTGGAAAAGAAGACAAGTGAAAATAATTTGAAAGCTTTAAATGTTATGTTATGTGTTTTATGTGAATCAAATTTTGTTAAAGTTATGTAATGTAAAATTGGTCATGAAACTTGGGTAAAAATTGAGAATATTTACAAAGGTGATAGAAATGATTAGCAAGCTAAGTTTTAGACTTTTATAAGATAGTTTAAGAGTTTGAAGATGAAAGAGGAAGAACATACATCAAGTTACCTTTTGTAGATTGATCAAATAGTTAATCAAATTCAAGGTCTTAGAGAAAAATTAGAAGATTCAATTGTGGTGTAAAAAGTTTTGTTATCTCTACCACTGAGACATGATGCAAAAAAATTTAGTAATTGAAGAGATGAAGAATTTAGCCAAGCTAAAGATGGATGAGCTACATGGTATTCCTATGGCATATGAGATGCATAATGAACAAGAGAAACTCTCAAAGAGAATCTAATTTCATGATATCAAAGAAAGAGAAGGCTAAGATTCAAGAATCAAGTGATAGTTCTAGCGATGATGAAGATGTCAACGAACCTCTATTCATTCATAAGCCAAAAAAAGGCATAGATAAATATCAAAGAAAATTATAGTTTAAATGTTTTAATTATGAAAATATTGGAAATTTTGTAGCTAAGTGCCTAGATAAGGGTAATGGTGACAATGAAGAAGGAAAGTATACATACAATAATAATTTCAAAAGAAAATTCAAGAAGGGATTCAAGAAGAAGAGTTTATATTCTAAAGATCCTAGTTCAGCTGAAGATAGTGGAGTCAGTGATTTAGAAGAAGAGATTCTATTCATGGCCATAGATGAATATGCCTCCATAAGGAAAAGTATAGATGATCAAGAAGAATAATAGGATGAAGATGAAGTGAATCTAGAAGGAGAACTCATTTGTTCCTTAGAAGAGTTAAAATCTCTTGAGAGGAAGAATCGAAGATTAAAGCTCTAGATCAAGAAAAATAAAAAGGAGTCAAGGGAAATAATTTAAGATCTACAAGCACACTTTGAAAAAGACAAGAAGAATAAAAAATATCTAATGGTGCAATTATAAAAAGTAAGTGAATAATGTGAAAGGTATGTTATTAAAATTGATTCTTTAAAAGTAGATCTTGAGAAAATAAATAAAGCAATCAATGATAGAGGAGCCAATGATTCAAAATTTAAGAATAACACTAATATATTGAATAAGATATTAGAAAGTCAAAGATCCATGTCAGATAAGACAGATATCAGATTTAGAAAAAAGAAAGGGGAGGCCACTACTTTCATAGACAAGGTTAACATAGAAAAAAGAAAGAGCTATGTTGAAGCTCTTACAAAAGAGAATAAAAGGGAAGAACTTGATAATACAGAGGACATCTCAAACAAAGAGAGTTCGAAGGAATAAAGATACAAAATGTAATCATGTTAGAGATACACAAACATGTCCTATTTTTATGGATACTATTTTTATTGTAATGGATATAATCATAAGAAAATAGAATGTCAAAAAAGGGCTAACAATTTTAGAAATAAGGAGAAGGAAACTCATGTAGAGTCAAGCAAAAGCCACAACTCTTTTGATCCTCTATCAATCTTTAATGAAGAGGCCATAATATATTACACGTGTAATGAATTTGAAAACATAGCCTAATATTATAGAATCATGTTTGAGTCAGTTAAGAAGGACTAGAGTTTCAAGGCTCCATTCATCAAGAAGAAAGATTAGACAAGTTCATGGCAAAAGAAACAACATGAAAAGTCTATGTTGGTCCAGATAGTTTTGGACGTAAGAAATAAATAAAATTCATGGTTCATTGATAGCAGATGTTCAAGGCACATGATAGGAGACAAGAGTAATTTCATAACCTTGAAGAAGATTAATGGTGGCACAGTGAAATTTGGATATAATACTACTGCTAGAATTGATAGAAAAGGTACACTAATTTTGGATAATGGTAGAACTAGAACTAAAATTTTTTTATATGTAGAAGTTCTTAAGCATAATATTTTGAGTGTAAGTCAAATGTGTGATCAGGGGCATAGACTAAATTTTTATTTAGAAGGTAATGAAATTAGAAGAAAAGATTCAGATGTGTTGGTCGTAGATGCTTAGAGAATAGGTAATAATTTGTATATGTTATCAGACATCAAAGGTCAAAGAAGTTGTTTGAGTTAGATTGAATAAATTTAGCTATGGCACATGAGAATGGGATAAATAAATTTATAAAATCTTGTCAACATCAGCAAGAAGCAAGAAGTCAAAAATATTCCAAAGATTACAAAGCCATCCAACACGCTTTGTGAACCTTGTCAGCATGTGAAGCAAGCCAAAAGAAGGTTCAAAACAAAAGAGTACTTGACCACTCAAATGTTAGAGCTTGTTCAAACTATTTTGTGTGGACCTATGATAACTCAAAGTACTCAAAGTGACAAATATTTCATGTTGCTTATTGATGATTTTTCACATATGACTTGGGTAATGTTTTTAAAGAAAAAATTAGAAGATTTCATACATTTCAAAGCATTCAAAGCATTAATGGAGAATAAAATTGATTTGAATATTAAGTGCCTAAAATTAGATTAAGGAGGAGAATTCATGTTAGATTAGTTTATTGAGTATTGTGAAGACCATGGAATAATGAGACATTATTCAGCAATCATAACCCTATAGGAAAATGAAGTAGTTGAACTAAGAAATATAAAAATTTAGGGGATGGTGAGGACAATGCTAAATGAATCCAAGATACCAAATAAATATTAGAGAGAGGTATTTGATATAGTAGTCCTTATTTAGAATAGAGCATTATTGAGATTCAATAATGACCAGACTCCTTATAAGATATGAAAAGATAAACCAACAACAATTGATTATTTTAGAGTTTTTAAAAGTAGATGATTCATAAAGAAAACTGATGAAAAACATGGTAAGTTTGAATCTAGAGTAGATGAAGGCATATTTCTTGGTTATTATTCCAAAATTAAAGCTTATAAATGTTATAACAAAAAGAACCAAGAAAATAGTTGAAACTGTAAGTGTTAGGATAGAAGAAGATGGAACATAAAGAATCTGTGATTTAGTAGACATTCCTAAAATCATTAAAGAAGAAGATTTTGAAGAATCAAATGAAGATGAAGAGAAAAAGAAGACCAAAACCCCATCTAAATATGTCCAAATAAATCATAATGAAAGTGACATCATCAGGGACATAAATGAGGGAATTCACACTATAAAAATGATGGTAAGTGAATTTGAGCAAGTTAATTTCTCTTTGTTATCCAAAATTCAGCCTAGAACTTTTTCAGAAGATAGACATGATAAGCATTGGATTAAGGAAATGGATGAAGAATTAAATCAGATAGAAAATAATGATACTTGGGAATTAGTTTCTAGACTAAAAGATCACAATGTTATAGGAAAAAAATGGGTTTATAGAAATAAGTTGAATGAAAATGGAGAAGTGACCAGGAATAAAGAAATATTAATATTTAAAGGATATGGTTAGCTTGAGGGAATGGATTTTGAAGAAACTTTTACACCAATGGCAAGGATAGAAGATATTATAATGTTTCTTATATATGTAGTATTTAAAAATTTCAAAGTGTTTTATATGGATGTCAATTCTTCCTTCCTAAATGGGAATCTAGAAGAAGAGGTCTATATTGAGCAACCTAAGGGATTTATTCTCTCAAACATTAGTAGCCAGTATGTATATTGAAGAAAGTACTTTATGGATTGAAACAAGCTCCTAGAGCTTGGTATGCAAGACTTGATAATTGCCTACAAGATCAAGGTTTCAAGAGAGTATTTGATAATAGTAATCTCTAAATAAAAACAAAAGGTGAGCATCAATTTATTGTTGTGGTATATGTTGATGACATCATTTTTTGGAGAAAACATTGAAAAGAAGACAAAAGAATTTTTTAAAAATACAAAAAAATAATTTGAGATGTATATGCTTGGAGAATTGTCATTTTTTTTAGGGTTGTAAATATTTTAGTTAGATAAATAAATTTTAATATCTCAAAGTAAATATGCCAAGAAAATGTTGAATAAATTTGGTTTTGAGGATTGTGCACTAGTTGGCACACTAATGAATATAGGAAATAAGGTGAGAAAGGATTAATATTCACCTATTGTAGATCAATATTTGTATATATCTATGATTTGTAGTCTTTTATATTTGACAACATCAAGGCCAAACATCATGCATGCAATAGGTATGGTTACACGATATCAATCAACTCTATAAGATAGTAATGTTTAGCTGGTGAAGAGAATATTCAGATATATCAAGGGGCAATTAGATTATGGATTGTGGTATTCCACAGGTAGATATTTCACTTTGGTTGCTTATACAGATTCAGACTAGGTAGGTTAATTGGATAATAGAAAGAATACAAGTGGAGGAGATTTCTTCCTTACTGATAGCTTAGTATCATGGCTAAGCAAAAAGTATAATTTAGTATCACTTTCTATAGCTAAAGCACAATATATTGTATTGGTATTGTGTTTTACTTAAGTTCTTTAGATGAAGCAAACTTTAGAAGATATCAAGGTAAAATATGATGAACCTATTTCTATTTTTTGTAACAACCCAAGTGATATTAATATTTTAAAGAATCTAGTGATTCATTCAAGAAAAAAACATATTCCTATCAGATATCACTTCTTGAGAGAGCAAATTGTAGATCAATAGGTTAAGATGGAAAATATCTATAATATAGAGTAGATTTTAGATATTTTGACAAAATCACTACCAAATGTTACATTTGAGTATCTATAGAAGAAGTTGGGAGTAATTTCTTTTATTTCCTACCATTGAGGATCAACATTAGTTGAGGAGAGCTAGGTGTTATCTATATGATAGGCTCTTTACCATTGATGTCAAAGAGGGAGAAGAATAGAAACATGTGCAATTGTAGAAATAGGTATAGGGAAAAGGTACAAGTAGTTACAGTAAGGGGGAGTTACTATATGTTTTTCAAATGGTAGTATGTGTAGGTTGGCATGTGCAGTGTAGCTATTAGGATGTGGTAGTTTCAATTTGAGGTTGTCATCAATGACAAAGGGGGAAATTATTTGAAATATTATCATTGATGTCAAAGGTCTAATATTGGTGATAAATGCTTCATTGCATTTTATGGTGTTTTTAATATTCATATCTTGGCTAATATGTGTTAATATTTATTTAATATTAATGAATATATTTTTGGTTTAATATAAGTCAAAAGAGGGCCCATGGAGAAGTCAAAGAGACATGGGGTAAACACAAACTAAGAATGGGATGCATTTTATCTTGAAGAGTCATCTTGAGGAATTCCAAGAGTCACCATGTGAAGACAAAAGAGGGTATGGTGCATTTTTCCATGAATGGACACTTTGAGAAATACAAAATGTCATCAAGATAAAGACAAAAGAGGAAAGGACACATTTTATTATGAAGGGTCACCATGTGACTTTTTAAATACAAAGATACGAAGGGTCATGCAAGTTTGGTGCCATTTTCCATGAGGATTGAAGGGTCATAAAGGGTGAATGCCAAAGGTCATTTGGAAAGCTATAAATAAAGGCTTGAGAAGCCATTTGTAATATGTAAGAGAATTTATGGTTTATATTTGTTTTATAGGAGATAAAAGTACTAGATATTGTAGAGTTATATCTTTTGTTGAGTAAGCAATATTGACAGATACATGTGTTTTATACACAAGAGGGGTTGTTGCTATTGTGGGTTGGTGTTCACAAATATTTACAAGGGGTTGGTTCTCATGTTGGTTGGTGCTATCAAATATTTGTTATTTTGGTGCTTAGAAAAGGGGTTGGTGCTCTTCCAATTTGGTGCTTGTGAAATTTTTAATTTGTGTTGGTGCTCATTCATATACTTGAGATTGTTCTCTATGGTTTTCCCCACTTTGGGTTTCCATCTAAAAATTTGCTCTCTCTCTCTCTCTCTCTCTCTCTCTCTCTCTCTCTCTCTCATGTGGTGCATGTTATTGTTTCAGTTTTATTGCATATCTTGAATGTGTGATTAAGTGGTCAAAGAAAATAAATTAGATTAATTAAAAGATATATATTATACTAATTCACCCCCTCCTCTCAGTATATTTCATAATTGAAATTTTAAACTAATCAACACCTCTCCTCACCATCATCAAACACTGATAGAGGCTCTGTAATCTATATAGGTTCTACCAAATGACCCTCAACCTCTTACACCCTTTGTGAGAGCCCTAAAACTTTTTGCCTTCATCACCTTTTAGGATTTTAAAATACCTCCTACCCATCCTAATGATTCTGATCCTACCCTCTTTATCACTACGTACATCAATCACACCCACATCAAAAGGGTAATTATTTAGGGATGAGATATCATAAATATTATCTCATCACATGCTTATGACCAATTATATCTTCCTAGGAACATCATGTCAAAAATCATAGTGGTTATTTGCTCATTCAATGATACCATGGCCAATACCTTGGGAATAGTTATCCATCATATCCACTTGGGACCTTGCACCATTCCCAAACTATTTTACATTATAGAAGGTGAGTTCTAATGTAATGTGTTACTTAGAAGCCCTTAGATCAATGTCATGAGTTGTGTCCCCTTTACCTTATATTGATGTGTCAAATTTGAACATGAAAGTCTTGTTGTTACTATCAAAGCTAACCCTAGTCCTATTTCCACTTGTAATATGATATATTTTCCTATGATGTTCTTCTTATTCCTTCACCCACCTCACCATTGACTACTAACAATACCATCTCACTGTCGACCAAAAATAACAACACTCTCATCCATAATAGTGATGTAGCTTAAACTAGCTCATATATCCCTTCTTCCTAGATTCTTATAAAGGACCCCTTAGAATCCACATTATAATTCCTCTCACTTAGGGAATATTATCTTTTGGCCTTGGATGCTTTCCATACTTCCAAAGAGTATGGGAACCTCCAACACAACCCTTCCTATGATCCTAACATCAGAACTATTGTCTCATTTGGGATCTTGAACCATCAAACAAATTTCATTTATGGGGGACTTGATTAACCACTTCTCATGCCCACCACTACCTCATCCATCTAACCATTTACCTTTGACTTCTTTTATCTCAACAAACCAACCTTTGCCAAAGCTTACCTTTATAGGTGTGCTTGGAAAGTGTTTTGCTTGGACCTTTATGAATAAGGACCTCATGATTTACCCATAATCAAAACATAGAAACCTTGTGAGTTATTTAGTCTTGGGTTCATACCACCAGAAGAACCCACCTCACCAAAACCCATTTCCACCATCAAAGAGGATGTCTCATCCTCACCAACCCTATCTCCCTCAAATTTTGAATACTTTGATATCATCCCATATGACCTTTTTATCAATAACATTATTTTGGGCCCCCTCATCTATAAAATGGGTGTACAAACTAAAACCTTTCCTCATATCCATCCTAAAATGATAGAGTGAGATTCTCCTACCATCAACACCATCTAAAAATAGGAGGATGATTCCATTCTCACCTACCTTGGTATATGGGATTCTTATATTCATAAATCCCTTCCTCCTAAGAACAAAACCATACTAAATGAATCTAATATTGATGTTAACTTTGGTACTCAAGATAACCCTCATATCATCAAAATCAACCAATCCTTAAATTTCAAGAAACAACAAGATTACCCTTATTTCCTTCATGACTATAACATATCCTTCACTTCCTCCTATCAAGATATGCCTGGAATTGAACCTTCTATTCCCTTCACAACATTGTCACCCAATCTAACATTAATCGAGTGTGACAAAAGCTTTGAAGGATACATCCTTGCATCACCATTCTAGTCAAATAAAAAATATAGTGTCTCTTATCTGTTGACTTCATTCAGTCCATCAACTATCCATAATGGGTTTCTAACATCATTCCCATTACCAAACCCATAGGGGGACTTCACCTCTACATCTACTTTCATGACATTAACCTTGCTTTCCGAAAGGATGAATTTCTGTTACCAAATATAGAGCAACTTGTTGGTCTTATAGTTGGCCATGAAATTCTATCTCTCATGGATCTTATCTCAAGATATAATTAGATTTTTAATACACATAAAGATCAACATAAAACTTATTTTATCACCCCATGGGGAACCTTCTATTACCAAGTGATGATTTTTGGTTTGAATAATGTTGGAGCAACCTATTAACATGCCATGACCTATATCTTTCATGATCTCATCCATAAAATTGTAGAGGACTATGTAGATGATCTCCTTGGAAAATACAAACACCAAAAATATTATCTAGACATTCTCGAAATCATATTTGACTAATTAATCCATTATCATGTCAGGCTTAATCCCAAGAAGTGCATTTTTGGGGTCTTATTTGGAAAATTTATTGGCTTTATCATCTTTCTTTGAGGAATAAAAATAGACCCTACCAAAGTTAGAGTAATCTTGGAGATGCTTCCTCCTACTAATCTTAAGTAAATCCATAGCCTATAAGGGAAGCTCCAATCTATTCATCACTTCATCTTCCAATTATCATATAGATGTCAACCCTTTCACCATCTCCTCAAGAAAGACAACTCTTTTAAGTGGACCAGTGACTATAAAAAATCCTTTAATTCAATCAAATAATACCTTCTCTCTTCACCTATCCTCATCCCTCTGAGGGAATATCATCCATTTTACCTTTATATCCATCATAAACCATTCCTTAGGGTCAATGCTCACTTATCATGATGAATAGAACAAAGAAAAAGTTTTTTATTACATTAGATACATGATTATAAAATATGAGACTCGATATACCCATTCCAAGAAACTTTGCCTTGCCTTAGTCTTTGTGGCTTCCAAACTTCATCACTACCTTATTAATCATAAAACTTATGTCATCACTAACACCAACCCACTCAGGTACATTCACTCTAAACCATACTAAAACTAGTGTATGGATAAGTGGCTCATGCTCCTATCTTAGCTTGATATTGAGTTTATAAAACAAAAATCCATTAAAGGACAAGTCATTAATGATCAATTGGCTAAATCTCCTTTACCAAAAAATAAACTACTTCCTCTTCCTTTTCTTGATGAGTCCATTATAACTCTTTCTTAGGAGGAACCCACCTACCAAATGACCATGTTTTTTGATAGCTACAAATGTCAATATGGTGGGGTTGATAATTTTATTCATAGACCCCTTAATGGAGAACATCTTTCCCTTTCCTTTAAACTTGACTTTGAATGCACCAACAATGTGGTTGAATATGAATCCTTGGTCGTAGGTATCCAAACCACTCTAACATTAGGAGTCAAAACAATTAGTATCTTTGGTGATTCTTATCTTGTCATCAATTAGGTAAATGGATATTATCAATGTAAAAATTATGTCTTATTGAAACAAAAATAAGTCATTGATGTAATCTTAGTGTCATTTGATGTTTAATGCTCTACCAATAAGTTCATGGATACAATGTCTTCCTTTAATTCTCAAATCTCATCTCAACCTATCAAATCCAAACTATTTGTCACCATCCATCAATTTATCACACCCTCATATATTAGTTTTGAACTTCCTACCCTTTATAATGTGGAAGCATCCCCTTCTGACATATGGTATGACAAAAATTTGGACTACCTTAACCTCAACATCATTCCTCCCCACCTTTCGAATAATGATCAAAGATATTTTGTTTATAGTACCTCTCATTACATCATACTATGGGGAATAATTTACAAATGTGGTTTTGATGGCCTCCTTCTCTGTTGTTTACATAGTCATGCATCTTCCCACACTATCAAGGAAATGGGGTGCATTTTAGTGGCCTATCCATCACTAAATTTATCCTTCTCCTTGGTTGTTATTAGCCCACTATCGATAAATATTATTGTGATCATGTAATGAAGTATGTCAAATATAAATAGCATGCAAATTTACATCATGCACCTACCCATGACCTTCGAGTATCCAAAGACTATTGGTTCTTCTCATAATGGGGACTTGATCTTATTGTGGAAATCAGTCCTCATTCTTCAAAACATCACCAATATATCATTACCACTACCAAATATTTCACTAAGTGGGTGGAAGCAATCCCTCTTATCTCCAAAAAAGATGAAAATATTATTGATTTCATCAATCACCATATCATCTATCACTTCAGTGTTCCCCATAAGATCATCACTAATAATGGAAAATTCTTTAAAAAAATAAATTCGAAGATCTTGGTGATGTTTTTGGCTTAAAATTAAGCTTTTCCTCACCTTATATTCTATAATAAAATGGATAGGTAGAACCTTATAACAAAATCATAAACAAAATATTGACTAAAGTAGTAAGTACTTCAGGTCAGGATTGGCATTTGCACATTCCCTTCACTTTATGGGCCTATCATAATAGAATTCAAACCTTTATAGGTGTTAACCCTTCCTCTCTCACTTTTGGATTAGAGGTTGTCTTTCTCTTTGAAGTCTAGATTCCTTCTCTTCACATTTATTTACACGACATCATTTTAGAGAGAGATTATCATCAAGAACACCTTGCACATATGGAACTCCTTGATGAACATTTCCTCACAGTACTTAATCATCTTCATGTTTATCATTTAAAAATCAAGCATGATTACAAAAAACATATGAGAGAGTGATAATTCAATATCAGAGATCTCATCCTTAAGGAAAACTGATGAAAACTGATCTTACACAGCTCTGAAACCATCAACAAATTGATATAGACCTATCTAGATCATTCATTCTTTATAGCCCTATTTTTCTTATTTATTGGCCATAACTCTTTGTAAATTAACTCAATCATAAAAGTAAAACCATTTATGGATACCCATTAATCCCTTATATAACATACTAAAAACTCTCCTAAGGTTGTTTTGTGCAGAATTATACTTTCTTCTTTATGCCCTGTTCTAATTAGCCCTCCTTGTGTGCAAAATGCCTTGTCCAGAGTAAAGTATGGACTTTATATTAAAAATAAACATCATTACATATACCCATTACCCTCTTACAGATGAATCAATCATTTTTTAGTGCACTTCTTTAGATAAATTCACTTTTCCTATATTGGCCTATGCTCTTTCCTTCACATACACCTAGGATCTACTTGGTAATTGTCCTTTTCCATAATTATCCATACTGTGACACCTTGAAACCACTTCCACCAGTTTTATAAAATCATAAAGGTTCATATTAAAAAGTTTCAAGAGTTTTCAAGCATTAAAACTCATTTTAAGGGTTTGAACCTAATTCAGAATTTTCCCATGACAGTCACAAGCCGAGAGCTTATTATTTTTTATGGGAATTTTATATCATGTTTCAAGGGTTCCAATAACTTTTATAAGGTCTTTTTTAATCCCCTACACCTTCTACAAATATAATAAATTCATTTGGATTAATATTTTAGGAGTTACGTCCTTTTTAGTGATTGGGAACACATTTTTTTGAACTGTTCCAAAACTACAGGTCTGTATTTTGACCATAACTTTTTCCAAATTGATCCATTCGATCTGAAACCACTTGAATTGGATTATTAACTATAATTTTCATCTTCAAAAAAAATTTCACAAATTTTCATTGGGTAAATCTCGAGATATACCCATTTTTCCAACCGTGGCCTAACTTTTTTGTCCACACAGCGCTGAATTCCAACTGTGGAGTTTTTGGACATTAAAGGGGTTTCTAACGCCTGTTTATTCTTGATTTTGGTTTATAATTTCCTTATATACCTATTTCCATACCATTTTCAACTCCATACAAACATTTTCATGTGGGTTTGATTTAAGACAGTGGGCTGTAGTTTTACAGGCCTAAATACCCTGTTTAGGATTTTTACATCATTCCAAACTCCTTTAAACCTCTTGATCACATCATACCACCTTTATATTGTTCAAAACATATAAAATAATCAGTCTTTCACAATTTTCTTTATATAATCATCATAGACACATATTTTCATACATACTCACATTCACATATGCAGACCTGTTACCAGAATTCATAAAGAAACCATATATGAAACAAATACATTAATTATACTTAGATCAAATGGAAGACTTACATTTCAATGACAAAATACATGGCTTTCAAAACCTTTCTTGTTCCTTCACACATTCTCTTGTCTGCTCCTTCTCTTTCTTTTAACATTTCTTGAGTGAGGTCCTCCCTCACTAATTCTCCTCTCTCTTCTTCATTCCATTCTCTTTCTTTGCATGAGAGGACCTTTATTCTCTATTATTATTCTCTTCTACACCCCTCTCATCCTCTCTTCTTCTCTTCCTCTTTTGTCCTTAATGAATTCTCTCTTTTTTTTTTTTTTTTTGTCTTTTCAAGAATCTCTCTCCTATCTTCTACGCCCAATTTGGGCTTAAGGCAAAACAATATGTTGTTTGAAAGTTTTAACAATTTACTAAGGTTGAAAATAGTTTAAACCTTTACCTGTTTATTTCCTCAACAATATAACATTCACTTTTCACCTTTTTACTTTCACTTTTTGATAATTACATTTACCTTGAATGTGAAATTTTGAAATCTCACAATTTGGAGGGAAAACCAAAATTTGAATTTTCACACTAGAATTTGAACTATTATAGATGCTCCTGCATCATACTCTCCCTCTAGAAAATATTTGAACCTTAGTTCAAATTTCATGCTTCCTCCTTACTTTAGTCTTCACTCATATACCTGGATCCCAATGTCTTGTTGTCAATGCCAATGCTTGTGTTTGTTTGGAATAATCTTTGTCTTTCATCTTGTTGTTCTTTCTCTTCTAGTATATTCTTCTCCTCATCTCTTTCTCAGCTGCCATCTTCCACTTCCATGCTTCTTCATCTTCATACATATTTACTAGATCTTCTTGTTGTTTTCCAAAGTTTTCATCTTCTATACCTACATTCAAAACATCAAAAGCAACCTTAGTAGAAAAACATTGAGGCCATGAAGCCCCTTGATTGTCTTCATGCTGTTCTTTGTCCAAATCTACCCTCACCATCTTTTTTTGTTCTTGCCTCAATTCATTTTCCATTTGATCAATGGTTCCATCATGTTGATATGTGTCTCTACACAATTCTCTTGGAGGATTTAACAACTCTTCTACCCTCTTCAACTCTTCACTCAACACATGCTCATCCAAATCTTCATGTCTTAAATCAAACTTAGGACCAGATTGTCTTTCATCCTCTATACATTCATCCACTTTATGGTTTCTTCATACAAATCAGCTTATTTATCATCATCAATATACTTATCAAAAACAATAGGAGCACTATTACCTTGTGTCTCATTATTCTCTTCAATCTCTGCTTGAAGCCATCTTGTTTGTTCTGCTGCATACTTTCTCATTTTCTCATCATCCATCCATTTGGAACTCTCTTCTTGCTGCATATTAGTCTTCATAGCCACTTTCCATTCCTCATTTTCCATAAACATATCATTAAATGATTCAAACAAATCATTATCCCATTCATTTCAAGCAATTGACTTACCTTTTATATTTGTATCCTCATGCTCCACCTCATTATTCTTTGAGAAGTTTCCTTTCTCACCTTTAGCCATCCATACCTTCTTCATAGCTTTAGGATGACACTTGTTCAATTTACCAACCAATTTCTACTCCTTGACATCTTCATGTTGTCTTGTTTGATAGCTGGCCTTGCTCACTTTGCATTCTACCTCTTTCTTCATGCTTTGTATTTGGTTCTTGCTTGAGTCATCATCTTGATTGAACTTTATGTCTTTCATTACATTTTCTGATCCCTTAAGCCATTTTGGTATCACATAGCCATGGTATATTGTTGGATTTGAAGGCTTGTTATTAATCTTCTTCATCTCCATCTGTACAGCAGTAGTCTTACTCTTATATGCAATTGAAAATTTTGAATTTGAACTTATTTTTACCTTTTCAATGGCTTGATGTTTAGCCATACTCTTCCTCATAGTTTCCTTGCTTGCATTCACTTTCCTTAGGTGTGTTTCCTTCCTTTGTTCTATTGGAATGTTTTTCAAGTCATCATAATATTCTATACCCTCTTCTTCATTGGCATGATGATGGACTTCCACTACTTCCTTGTGGAATTTTGAAACCTATTCAACAGCTGTTCCATAATTCAGTGGATGAGAAAAATCAATACTATAATTCACCTTTACCTCCTTGATGGGCTGCTTCATGGTTTCCTTCATTTGCATGGCTTATTTGATTTCACTATCCTCTTTTGTGCATAATTTTCCACTTGCTTCTTCAAGGTACTCCATGGCATCATGGAATGCAATTTCCTCCTCCATCTCAAGATTTTCTTGCACAAGATCTCCAACATCTTTCTCATGCATTAACCAATTCATCTCTTCTTCTTTATCAAAAATAGCAAACTCTTTCTTTTCTCCTACACATTCACTTGTGTACTTGGTGTCTTCTCTTGCACCAATCTCTTCACTTTCCAAGGCCCTTCTCTTGACCTTCATAAGGCTGCTCATACCTGCAATTACCCATGCAAAAACAGCATTAGATATAAAAACAAGAGACCATAATGTCTCCATGAGTGTCCTCTTCATCAACACTCTCATCTTCTCAAGTGCTCTTCCTGGCACTTCATCTTTTCTTTCTTCTCCTCTCTTGTTCTCCACAATGAGAACCTTCTTCACAACTTCTTCCTCTTGCTGCTCACTTGGCAACCTTCTTATCTTCTTCAAGCCTCTATGGGCTTCTCTCTTCATGGCAATCTCCTTTTGCCTTCTTCTCCTTTTCATTAGAAGATCTATTGGCCACTTCAACCTCCTCCTCATTGGATATACCCATGCTTACTTATCCATTTGCATCCAAGACTCATATTCATCTTTAATCTTAGCTAACTCTTTCTTCAAATTAACAATCTCTTTATCAAATACAAAACTGTCCATACCTTTGATGCTTGCTTTCTTCTTAGTGTCCTCATATATCTTGCTACTCTACAGTGCCTTGAATAATACTTCCATCTCTGAGATCTTCACCCAAGTCTTTTTCACCTTGGTCTCTTGATCCCTTGTCTCACCCAAGCCTTTTCTCCTTGACTGGTCTTTTGACAATCTCCTTTGATCTCACCTAGGCCTTTTGCATCCTAGTCTTTTGATCATTTTCTCAATCCTACAGCAACTCGTTATACATTACTTCATCAAACTAAAATCACAAATCCAAGCTTACGTTGCTTTGGATATTCTTCTTGAGCATTCACTTTCTCATCTTACTTTTGAGCTCTCCAAGCTTCAAACTCCATCCTTTACCTCACCTAAGTCTATTTCATCTTAGTCTTTTGGCAAACTATCCAAGCTTCTTCTTGGATCTTCACTAAGCCTTCCTTGGCTTCTTCTCTTCTTAAGCCTTAATGGCTTGGCTAACTTGAACCTGAAACTTCTTCACTTGATTGATTCTCAACACAATAAACTTAACTCAAATAGCAAAGATTCTCATACCTTTTCTTCCCAGGGTCTTCTAGCACTTGTCTTGCTGATCCTCTTACCAACTCCTATAACAACTTATTAGAAATCACAACTAACAACAAGTTACCTATTCCCAATAGTTTCAAGCTCTAATACCAAATGATGAAAATTGATCTTACACAGCTCTGAAGCCATCAAAAAACTGATATAGACCTATCTAGATCATTCATTCCTTGTAGCCATGTTTTCCCTATTTATTGGACATAACTATTTTTAAATTAACTCAATAATAAAAGTAAAACCATTTATGGATACCCATTAATCCCTTATATAACATACGAAAAAATCTCTTGAGGTTGTTTTGTATGGAATTGTACTTTCTTCTTTATGCCCTATTTTAATTAGCCCTCCTTGTGTGCAAAATGCCTTGTCCAGAGTAAAATATGGACTTTCTAGTCAAAATAAACATAATTTCAGATATCCATTACCCTCTTACAGATTAATCAATCATTTTTTAGTGCACTTCTTTAGAGAAATTCACTTTTCCTATATTGGCCTATGCTCTTTCCTTCACATACACCTAGGATCTACTTGACAATTGTCCTTTTCCATACTTATCCATATTGTGACACCTTGAAACCACTTCCACCAGTTTTATAACATCATAAAGGTAAATATTACAAATTTTCAATAGTTTTCAAGCATTAAAACTCATTTTAAGGGTTTGAACCTAATTCAAAATTTTCCCATGACAGTCACAGGCTGAGAGCTTATTATTTTTTCTGGGAGTGTTATATCATGTTTCAAGGGTTCCAATCACTTTTACAAGGTCTTTTTTAACCCCCTAAATCTTCTCCAAAAATAATCAAGTCATTTGGATTAATATTTTAGGAGTTATGTCCTTTTTAGTGACTGGGAACACATTTTTTTTGAACTGTTCCAGAACTACAGGTCTCTATTTTGACCATAACTTTTTCCAAATTGCTCCATTAGATCTAAAAACACTTGAATTGGATTCTTAACTCTAATTTTCATCTACACACAAAATTTCACAAATTTTTATTGGGTAACTCTCGAGATATACCCATTTTTCCAACCGTGGCCTAACTTTTTTGTCCACACAGGCCTGCATTCCAACTGTGGAGTTTTTGGACATTAAAGGGGTTTATAACGCCTGTTTATTCTTGATTTTGGTTTATAATTTCCTTATATACCTATTTCCATACCATTTTCAACTCCATACAAACATTTTCACGTGGGTTTGATTTAAGACAGTGGGCTGTAGTTTTACAGGCCTGAATACCCTGTTTAGGCATGTTTAGGCTTTTTACAACATTCCAAACTTCTTTAAACCTCTTGATCACATTATACCACATTTATATTTTTACAAACATATAAAATAATTATTCTTTCACAATTTTATTTAGACAATCATCATACACACATATTTTCATACATACACACATTCACATATGCAGACCTGTTACCAGAATTCATAAAGAAACCATATATGAAACAAATAAATTCATTATCCTTAGATCAAATGGAATATTTACATTTCAATTCCAAAATACATGGCTCTCAAAACCTTTCTTGCTCCTTCACACATTCTCTTGTCTACTCTTTCTCTTTCTTTTAACATTTCTTGAGTGAGGTCCTCCCTCACTAATTCTCCTCTCTCTTCTTCATTCAATTCTCTTTATTTGCATTAGATGACCTTTCTTCTCTATTATTCTTCTCTTCTACACCCCTCTCATCCTCTCTTCTTCTCTTCCTCTTCTCTCCTTAATGAATTCTCTTTTTTTTTTGTCTTTTCAAGAATCTCTCTCCTAACTTCTACGCCCAATTTGGGCTTAAGGCAAAACAATATGCTGTTTGAAAGTTTTAACAATTTACTAAGGTTGAAAATAGTTTCAACCATTTCCTCTTTATTTCCTCAACAATCTAACAATCACTTTTCACCTTTTTACTTTCACTTTTTGATAATTACATTTACCTTGAAGGTGAAAATTTTAAATCTCACAATTTGGAGGGAAAACCAAAATTTGAATTTTCACACTAGAATTTGAACTATTTTAGATGCTCTTGCATCAAAAACCAACATGTAACTAATATCAAGAAAATAAAAAAAGGCAAGTTTTCTTTCAATTGGCTTGGACCCTACATCATAACCCATAAGTATGGATCAGATGATTATCTTCTATCTTCTCTCAAAGGCAAACCTAAACATGAGCCTCTCAATGCTTCACATTTTCATCCTTTCTATTGTTAAAACAAGGATCAAACTCACCTTTGTGTCTAACTTAAGCTCATCCCTTAGTTTATGATATTTTCACTTCCCTTCACCTATCAATCCCTATTTATTTTGGGGATAATGTATTAAAACATAGGACCATGTGATTATCCATCATAGTTATAGATAATCCTAAGCATGGATACCATGGATCAACCCATGGAATGGTTATCATGGATACTTTTCATCTGTAATCAGATGGAATCCCATGATTAGTTGTCTTTCAAATGGCTTTCCCTTAGCCATCATTAACCTTTTGTGCTAAAATGTATTTCCCACATAAAGGTAGACCTATAAACCTAAATAGACTTGTCCATGTGTAAAACTAGAACTTAAAATCAAATTGGGATACCAAAATATCAATTGGGTCCATGTCTTTAGTATTTTAGACTACTCCCTTGAAGAAAAGTTGCCCCAAAACTAAATTGCTTAAAAATAGACTAGTCCCTTAAAGGATAGTTTTTAAAAAAATAAAAAAAAATTAACTTTAGATCACTCCCTTGAAGGATGGCTACATTAAGTTTGTCAAAATAATTATTTGTAGATTTCTCATCAATCAACTTCATTAACTTATCAACATAACAAAAGTACCAAACAAACCTATATTCTCATTAAAAGAAAGTAAGCCATAATCAGATTCTACATATAGCATTAGTAGACTTACCACATTAGTCAATCTACACATTATATTAATGCAAGGAGTTATCTATTATGGTTCATTAGTCACCTAGAGAAGGGGCAAACTAACCCATTTTAGGTTCCCATATTACCCATTTCTCATTCAACCATCTACCTATCACCTACTTTCCCTTTTTAATCTCTAAAATAAAGGGACTATAAGCTTACTTGACACAAAGCTATACCAATATCTTATTTTTTGATCAAATAATGCTCATGTAAAGTGTTGGTAAGGCTCATTTTCATTAAGCTAATCCAACTTTGGTTTCTTTAGGCCTTTGTCAATGACATCATCATGCCTTTCTTAGCCTACCATTATTAGTTCATGAAGACATGTGTCTCATGACTATTTTATCTTTTCCCACATTTATTTTGTTAATTATACCTACTATATGTGTTTTAATTATATTCCCATGCCACATACCATATCTAGACATTTATAAGATCCTCCATATACATTTACAACTATGATCCCAAACATCAACCATATAATACACCATATCATCAAACAAACCAAACCATCTTATCCATGATCATAACCATGACCAAAAACATCATCCACAATATAATCAACAAACCTTATCAAAATCACAAGCACTTTTTAATTCCCTCATCTTATCATCACATAGATCATCTATAATATTTGGCATCATATCTATCCAAAACATATAACAAACCATAGTTTCTATTAACATGACATCGTATGCCTAAACTACATATCCACATCTCAACTTATAGATCATGGGGCATGAGCATCCTACCATTTCCTCATATAAAAGCATACACTATGCACATTCCTAAACATTAAAAATAATGAACCATACAAAAACCACATTCACAACCATATTCACACATCATATCAGCAAATAACATAAACCATGCCATCTACCATTTACCATAAACATTATCCATGAGTCACATCATATTTACCAAATAAAAACCATGTCACATCTCTAAATTTTGCCATCATCTTCTTTAATAGGATCATATATACATCATCCATGCTATCGTCCATCACATATCCTTAATAATATCATGAAAAACATCTTTATATGACAATAATCAAAACCATCCATTATCATATATATATATATATATATATATATATATATATATATATATATATATATATATATATATATATATATATATATATATATATATATATATATTATGAGTAATGATTTTGTTCATGACATGATTATAGATATGTGATATATGATGTGATTAGGCTATGGGTAATTTTATTTACAACATATATATATATGGGTGAATAAAATTACCCATAGCCTAATCACATCATATATCACATATCTATAATCATGTCATGAACAAAATCATTACTCATAATATATATATATATATATATATATATATAATGGATGGTTTTGATTATAGTCATATAAAGATTTTTTTTATGATATTATTATGGATATGTGATGGATGATAGCATGGATGATGTATATATGATCCTGTTAAAGAAAATGATGGCACAATTTATAGATGTGACATGGGTTTTATTTGGTAAATATGATCTGACTCATGGATAATGTTTATGGTAAATGGTAGATGGCATGGTTTATGTTATTTGTTGATATGATGTGTGAATATGGTTGTGAATGTGGTTTTTTCATGGTTCATTATTTTTAATGTTTATGAATGTGCATAGTGTATGCTTTTATATGAGGAAATGGTAGGATGCTCATGCCCCATGATCTATAAGTTGATATGTGGATATGTAGTTTAGGCATATGATGACATGTTAATATTAACTATGGTTTGTTATATGTTCTGGATAGATATGATGCCAAAGATTATATGATATATATATATATATATATATATATATATATGTATATATATATGTATGTATATATATATATGTATATATATACGTATGTATGTGTGTATATATATATATATATATATATATATATATATATATATATGTATGTATGTATGTGTATATATATATATATATATGTATGTGTATATATATGTATGTGTGTGTGTGTGTATATACATATATGTGTGTGTGTGTGTGTGTGTGTGTGTGTGTGTGTGTGTGTGTGTGATATCCATGTAATGAACACAAATAAATATATGTGAATATCATTACCCATAGCCTAATCACATCATATATCACATATCTATAATCATGTCATAAACAAAATCATTACTCATCCATAATCATGTACATCAATTGTCAAAAAGCATGCACATCCATAAACATCATCACATGCCTAGGTTACTAAGCGAACATCTCATTCATAATCCCTATCATAATAACAACATCCTAACCATAATCTACATCTATATCATCATGAACATAATCAACATCTATATTATCATGAACATGATCAACATCTATATCATCATGAATGTAATAAACATCTATATAATCATGAACATCATACAACATAATCATCATATACATCATCATCCATGTCATACATGTAAGTGAAGTGTACATAATCATATAACAAATACATGGAATAATGTATTGATCTCTCTCATATACATCTTGCATCATCAACACATATGTCAATATCAAAATCAAGAACATATGCATCATATAATATCCTCTATGTGGCCCCTGGGACACCATTACCACTGGCCTCATCTATACCTACACCTGCACCTACACTACCATCTGGTGGTGGCCCCATTGATATCCCTACCTATCCCACTATCAAGTCCCACTGTCTTAGAGTATCTATCAAAGGACTCTCTACCAAATTAGCCCTGTAATCTCCATATCTCATCTTTAATGGTAACTGTGTTAGCACTATCACCTCGTAATATCTTAGCTCCTCAATGGTGGCTAAATACCATGTATTCAAAACCATATCAAGTGGTTCTCTTATTTTTTTTATGGCCACCACTACCCTCTATATTAGTTAATCTTTATCCTGATTGACTAACCCAAGATAGATCCTCACCTGATCTTGATCTCTAGTCAAGGTGGTAATCTAACCCTACAAAGTGGCCACCTATCCCTATAAGCCAATAATCTAGGCATGTACCACTACTATTTCCACTATCACCCATCCATCCTATGATGCTGCCCTAGTATCATCTATAGGTTTTTGACCCTTCTCACCCCATCCAAAATTAGACATTACATATCAAGCTTGGTACCAAGTTATGTATCCCTCTACAATACCTGCATCATCAATAGTGGCTCTAGTTGATAGCTCCTCATAGTCCAAGATGAAATTTTATGGTTAGGGATCTAAGAAATAAACTCAATTACTTCCCTCCTATACCTAGGGACATATGGTGGGATACCCTAATCAAGTCCAAACTATCTCTACACTCATTCACATGGGATAAACTCTATCTCCCCATCCCATCTCCCATAAATCTAGTGCCAAATCTATAGGGATATTGTGTGATAGCTATACCCAGGCCACCTAGGCTAACCTACATATGGAATAAACCACTTAATGTCTCAACCACCACCACTAGCACCTATAAAATCATAGTCCCCTCTCTATCTATTAAAACAAATTAGAAATGGATCTTGGCTAAATACATCCCAGGGTGCCCCCATGATCCTTAATACTTGAATGTGATAATATTCCTAGTAATGGAGTATGAACCCACTATTCATTCTATATCACCTACATTCTCTAAAGTCTTAGAGCTCTTTGTAGATCTACACTAATAACACTAGGGCCCATCCAAACACATTCCTCCCTAGAAGCATCTCTACCATCACCCCTAGTAACAGGTATGGGAATCATCCACTATTTGAATTAGGCACTATGAAATAAGACAACAATCATGATCATGGTAAGTAAGCATCTATTTATAGGATCCCTCTGGTATAAGGGTCTATAGTTAAATCCATGTAAGTGAAATTGAATATGTAATCGATCTACCCCATATATAAAATCCATATAATAATAAATTTCCTCACTCTCTATATGGTAGATTGGTTCCCCCCAAATGGGTAACCATTTGATATGTTGAATTTCCTCTAGGATAATCATCATCTCACTTGTCAGTAATAAAAATATGTTTGTGGTCAAGTCCCATCTCTTAATGGGGGCCATAATCATACCTGCATATCTTGGTAGGTATTAGTAACAAATCATCATGCCTAGTCTAACCATATCCATATGTCTCCACTCTTATATGATCATCACATCTTAAATCTCAACATAAATTTGAGGGACCCAATCCCTCATCTGAATATGCTCATGTGACTATATAACAATCATGTTATAAATAGCTATTTAGTTTTCAACATCTACCTAACTACCACCCTATACCAACCTTTCTCAACCTTTTTCAACCTAAACCAGTTTACAATCAAACCCCTTATGTCTACCTTACATACATCTATCCAAACCTCTGCATTAAACCTATAACTCTATTAGAAACCAACCCTAACATATCATTTTAGCCACCTAATCACTTCTATTTTCTAACCTCTACACACTAACACATCATCCTATCTAAATGTTTTGACATATGCCTCACTCCATTATCTACATATCATTTACACACATTAACACCTTTTATAACCTTTTAAATACCAACATACCAAGTAAGCACCCTAAAAAATAAAAAATTACATCATGATATCAATTTCAAGACAACTCTTACCTTGTTTCATGATTATTGACATGGTCTAAGCCCTAATACCACCACCCATTCACATCCTCATCCACCCTCCATCAAATCCTTTCTCAATTTGATGTTGTACACATAATCTACCAATCAATCAACTCCACCTTCATAAGAAAATGCAAGAAGACAAAACTCACAAATCACTAAGAGTACAAATTGGTAAAAGTCAACTGATAAAAATGAATTACCATTTTACTTTTGATATTTTAGCTTTTTAGGGTTTTCTTAACCTTTGATAGTTAGGGTGACCATCAATGGTCAACCCTGGGGATAACCCTAACCATCGATGATTGGGATCCCACATTATTTTTCCAATCTTTTAGCACCCCAAACCAACAACTTAGAACATTACCTTATTTCCCCAAACTAACCACTTAACCTTTTAGAGCTTACCCTTCTCTAACAACTGATCTATTTAACCATGTCCATCTCAATGTTAGATTTTTTAAACCAAACTTTTGCATGTTTTATGTTGACCTTACCTTAGTAATTTTTACCATACTGACCAACCTTACCATGTTGACCTTTTAAACTTCACACCACCTCATGCATGACTAGACCACTTATGTTATTTTGTGGGAGCACTTCCTACCTTAAATACTTATGAACAACATTGACCCTATCTAGATGTCTCACTCAAAATAACCTAATCAACTATGATCAATGCTATGGACTAGTTACCCTATCATATGTCTCCCTAAAACCCAACCTTATTTATTTTAACATTGGCACCTTTAGTCTCTACATGACATTGATTATCACACCTAGTCATATTTTATGTGCACATTTGCATTTCAAATGCCCAATATATTTTGTGTCACCCACCTTGTGACTCACCCTTTAACATTTATCAAACCCTAACCTAGTTTTGATTTTACCTCATCAACTCCTACTTTTAAGGAGGGGGAATACCTCCTTCCATACTTAGGGCAACTAGACCTTGATAAGTAATCTATTTTCATTATATAACTTGTTAATTTAAAGCCACATAACAAAAAGGGGAAAAATGTAGACACTTGAAAAGTACATAGTTTTAGATGTCAAAACACTTGGAACCCCTGCTTGAACCTAAAATTAGTTCACCACCTATTTGACTTAGACTATTTATTAATTTACTAACTTAAAATTTTAAATCACCTCTTTTTAACTGATTTTCCTCTAAACTTTTACTGCTAATGGTTAATCTAACCATCGATGATTAGTTTAACCATCAATGGTCAGGTCTCCTAGCCTACTTTAAATATTTAAAGTATTACCAACTGTATGAGATAAGTATGGCATATTTAACAACTTCTATTTTGTGATGTAAACTAGATTTAAAACATTATATTTAACTTTTTACTCTATCCATTTATGAACTTCCTTTTGCACATTTAGTAACTTAATCCTTTAAAAGGAGAAATGTAGGAGAAGAAAAGGATCTAGAACTCTAGCAATCCATGCCCAAGCCATCTTGCATCTAGGTATCTAGCATCCTTTCAACAAGCCATCAACATCAATAAATACTTAAACCTTTGTAGGAATCACTTTCAAAAGCCAAAGTACTGTCACTTTGTCCAAATTGCTTCCACCTTCCACCACCAAGTTACAAGTATCACATGCTTGTTTTCTTTGATTTATATTTCATTTTTAACTTCCTTACCCTATCAGACCCATCAATATCTTATCTTTCATTCTCCTTGATCCACAATAAACCTTTATTTTCCCAATACCCAATCTACCATCATTTTTTCATCATTCCCAAAATCACACGGGTAACCACTAATGGTTATTTCAATCACTAATGATCACCTTAACCATCGACGGTCACCCAACTACTGATGGTTAGCCTAACCATAGATGGTTCACCCAACCATTGATGATCACTATTTTAGAAAATAATATAAATTTATTTTCACCCCCTTGACCCCAACTAGACCCTATTTTCTATGGTCCTACCGATTTCAAAAACTTTTTTGATTTTTTGAACCACCCCAACTATCATAGCATGAGTATTGACCTATTTTTGCTATATTTAGTGTTTTTGTCTATCAATAAATTTACTTTCATCTTATCTTACATGAATTTACATTTTAGTTATTGATTACAAATTTCCTTTCTTTTCATTTATATCAGCTTAATTATTATAAATAGTGGATTGATAACCTCGTAACAAGCATACACTTTTTGGATCTAGCTCATGCTAGGTAGTCCACTCAACCATGCATCTAAAAACCCCTTTTTGGGTGTCTTTCTTATCTATAGGTTATTCCTTCCAAGCCATAGATAAGTTCCCATCATCATCTGGGTCATGCATGAACTTTACCAGGTATTATTTTACACACCCTATTACTAGTTTCATTACTTACTTCCAAATTAAAAAAATAGTAGAAATTAAATAAAACAAAAATATTAGATTTTTAGTCAACACCCATTAATATAGGGTTCTTTTGGGTTAGATTGACATTATGAACCCACTTCCTATTTTTCCCATAATCACTCCAAAATTGAAGAGTTAGGGTTGATCATTTGATAAAGGGATACAACCTACATTCATGATATAAATTCATAAAAATAAAGGTGGCATAAAAATTATAAGGCTTTATTTAATGGAATATATATCCAATCAATATTATGTATAGGAAACCTACAACAAATTTAAACACCTATATCGATGCAACTATCTGGATCTGACACAAGTGTATGAGGTCATAGAAGAGATATTTACATAATCTATAATTATTATAGGAACATATTCTATTCCACTTTTATCCTATTCCTACTTATACCTAGATGCTCACATTAAACCAAATATCATTTATTTCCAATTTATTACAATATGTATCTATAATTGTACTTTACTATTTTTAGCAATATCAGTTCTATAAATTTAGAATATTATTTTTCTAAGTTTTATTTAGCCTACTCATTAAATTATTTCACCACCCTTTTGTAAAAGTTAAACTAATCCTCTTAACCTTAGATATCACATATAGTAAAAATTTAGGGTTATAAAATTTATATTATATGATGTGTTATAATTAAGTACTAATTTGAATGTAAAAGGTATACATTGATTTGACAATTACAATTTATATTATGGAAAACAATAAGAATATTAAGATGCTTAGAATTTTACTATTATTTATAGGTCTAACATTTAATTTATAAGTTAGTAAAGGTGGGAAATCAAAGTGTGAGTCATTCAAATTAGGATTTGAACTTCTAGGTGAGCTTGGATGAGTTCATCAACCTTTGGACCATACTAACTAACACTATGATTTAAGTTTAATGGTTCTATCTGAGTGATTTTTGTTTCTTTATTTTTGTACAAATCTCTATTCCTATTTTTAATCCCTCACTATGTGATATCACTAAAATTTAACTATATACATAATACCAAAAATATGTGTCCTTACATTTAAAACCCTAGGTTCACTTTTGACACTAAGGTTTGGTTAGTAAAAAATAAAATAAGGTGGGTTGAGATAACCCCAACAACTCTTCAATGATTAGCTATGTTTTTCCTACATATCCAATACTTCAAAGAGGTAATTCAAATTGCATGTAATTTTCTATGTCAGGTGTATACGTGTAATAGTTCTATTATAATTAATGTAACCTATAAACAAAATTTTAAACCTTTAAAATAATAGATTTAGCTTGGATTTGAGATGATTCATACTTGACTAGGTCATGATCCTTGTGATTGATGGATGAATTGGAAAAAATAGGGTATCACCTTTGGTTGTACAAGTGTTTATGTATTCTTGATAAGTAATTTCTAGATGGGTGGTAGGATTGGAACTAATTTTAATTTATGTGGGACTCTTTGGGTATTTTATTACACGACAAACATGTGGAACATATTAGCTAAAACTTATGAGGGATTTGAATTTGAAAAGTTATAGTTGTTGAAGGTAAGATGAGTATATCAATATTGGATGAGTCCAAAATTATAAAATAATTTGAGTTTGATTATTCTATCCATTAAGAAAGAAAAATAATATGATGATCTAGAGATAGTTTGATTGTATTTTGATCAAGTTAGATAGACTAAGGAAATTGTGTAGGTCACTAATGATAAATTAAGAAGGTTAGATCCATGAAAATCATGTGAATGTGAGATAAATGTGAATAAGAAACATATGAATATGAAAAATTCATATAAGTTGAAGGTAGATAAAAAATGACATTTTCAAGTGTCTAAGACTAGAGTTTAGTGTCCAAAGTTGGAAGATAGTTGGATGGTTGGATGACACTTGTGTTGTTATGGAGTTTTTATAGTGTTTATACCTATTATAATTTCTATTTTCTTTTTTTATCTTTGTCCATTGTCTTTTAGTTTTACATTGGGTTTCCTAGGCCCTTAATAGGGTGAGATCATTTTGCGCTAACTAAGATGAAAATTTCATGCTCCTAAAACTTGGTGTCATATAAGGTGAACCTATTAGGAACTTATTTAGGGTGAGCCTATGGCCTTAACGAGGGTGTGCATGTTATGACCCTAAATAATGGTGTTTCATTTAATGAGTCTAAGCCTCATGGTGTTTTACTTATGGTTCTTGTAGTTTGATGTTGAACTCTCCATTTTCACACACGTTTTTACAAAATTTTCTCATGATTGACCTTGTGATGGTGTGGAATTTTGGATTAATTTTTATTATCTCCTTAAATATTAGTTTTATGATTTTTTAGCTATATGCATGGATATGACTGTTGATGGAGTTGATGTACCACATTGATGATAATATTTTATTGCATTGTGATGCATGTGTTATTTTTCATTTTTATGATGAGTTGGTGTTGTTATCACATTATAATTATAAAATTTATTAAAATTATGCTTCCCTTAGGGGGAATATCATTAAACATGGTTTATGAAATGAAATTATCTTGTGATCTTGTATATTAATTGGTCTTGTTTTGTTATGAATATTATTGAATAAGTGTGTTTACTATGAATAATATTTATCTCAAAAGGTATATTATGTGCTAAAATTAGGAAATAACCTTTATTTATTAACAAAATTGTGTGATTCATAGTGGAAATCCTTGATTGGAATAGTGAAAATAATCATATTTAATGTGAAATTTGAGTAGAGCTAGTAAGATGTTGAGAAAAATTGATTAAGTTTTTATTGATGTGTCCTTCAAAAGGTAATTATTTGATTAAAATTATAGACATTGGCTCCAATTTGTGAATTAAAATGACTAGATATATGATAATATTATTATTCTTAAGAATCAAAGAAATTGAGTGTGTAATTTTGATAGTAAATGTTGACATCAAGAATTATTTTATCAATGTTATTACATCAAGAACAATGATTTTATAGGGGGGTGTAATTTACCTCCTATTTTTTAGTGGAATCCCTTGGAAATATTAGCTTAATTATTTTTTTGGATGCATATTTTGTTTGAAATATGATTAAGATGAATGTCTAACCTTGGTTTCATCTAAACATTATGGTCCTCCTATTTTATTTTTGTCATGTTAAGTCCTTGAATGGGTTCCTTTCCGTCATGATGTTTTATATGACATGCTTATTGAAAGACTGTAAGTCTTGATAAAAACTATGTAAGTGTTGTTAATAAAGGGTGTAGTTGGAAATAAGAAAGTAAGCACCATGAAATGTTTTTTAGAATGTTGGAAAACTAATTTTGAATATGATTTCATTTATGCCCAAATTTTAATGTGGGACTATATATCTCATTAAATTTATTTTTACTAGTATAATAGTGTGAAATTTCTATATTTGATCATCATAGGGTGGTTTACAACTTTATTCTTATTTATATAAGACTTTAAAAATAATTTTATCTAGGGTATATGGTGGATTTTTGAGTTGTTCATTTTCAATGAAAGTCCTTTGGGTCTAATGCAAGTGGGATAATATATATGGCATTTGGAAGCATTTCACAATTTTTTTTATATAAACTAAATTAAATTTGTTAATCAATGTGGTTTGTGTAAAATCAAATATATTTTCACACACATATACATATACATATGTGTGTGTGTATACATATATGTATATAGATACGTGTGATATATATATATATATATATATATATATATATATATATATATATATATATATTAGTAGACATACATGTATATTTAAAATTAATTACATACATACATGAGTGTGGGGAAGGGAAATTATGGTATCGTGTACTAATAAATACTTATAGATATAAGTGAATATATATCCACACATTTAAAAATAAAACATTAGAATAATAAGTATGCAATTAAGCCTTCACTACGTAGAGAATTATATTTTGAAAAATATTTTTAAGTAGTTAGTAACTTGGGAAATTAGCTCATAACATAAATTCCTATTAATAAAGATGGCCAAAGAACATACGATGAATGAATCTATGTTAATATCTCCCCAAGACCCAAGTTTAAGGACACCAAAGTCTTCCTCTTCAACTTTGATGATGTATTTAATCATTTATGATGACCTCCAATGGTTTACAACTCATACATGGGTGCTTATTTTAACTGGTGCACAATCTATCACTTTTTTAGTCATTATCATAACTATATCTTATGGTTAATTTTACTAACATTGGTAATATTTATTTGTAATCTATATATTGTAATTTTTATTGGCCACAAATGGAAATGCATGTATATAAAATAAGTTATCCCAAATCCAAAGCTCTAAATTATTAATTCATTTGCATACCTAGTGGTAGGTCAAAGGAAACTGCTACTTTTCAAACTTTCCATTGATTTAAAAATTTGTTTAAGGAATTATCCTTGTTATCTAGTGACACTTGCCACAATAAATTAAATAACAAGGATACTTTATAATTCCACAATTAAAGAATTGAAGAAGATGGGTTTTTAAAATGAATTGAAGAAAAGTATATCTTAGAGAATGTGGATTTAATAAAAGATACTTATATGGGGTTTACATTATGAATTGTTCTTACATGGTGGTTGTTGTACTCTCATAACATCTACATTTTTATTGAACATGTGTTATGTTTCTTTTCTATTAATATAGTGTATGTTTAAATGAAAATAATGGTTGAAATGAAGTAACTGTTTGGAGGAAGAGATGATAGGGGATAGTTGAGTGTGTTAGGTGGGGAACCCATGCCCTCAACATTTTATTATTGATTATTGGAAGGGAGGATGCTAGTGAGGTTTGGATATTGTTTTAAAGAGAATTATTTTTCAACTAGATGATTGTAATGTTTAAAATATACCCAAAAAACATTTTCAACAAAAACTATTTGGTGTATATTTGTCAAGAATGGTGCTTGATAAGAGGATGTGTGGTCGAGGCACTCCAAGGGGAAAATAGGATGCCTAGGTCATCAATATAATATTATTCAAACCAAGATATAATCTAAGGGGTATAAGATAGAGAAAATGCGAGACTTGTGAAAGCAAAAAGGACCAGAACTAAGAGAAACAACCAAGGTTTGAGTTTTCCAAGTGTAAAATATTGAGGTGTTGTATAATCATAAAATATCATATATATGCATATAAATAGAAAAACTCAATAAGGGAGATCTATGGTTGAGAAGAGGGAGACCACTTTATAGTAGGTAAGTATTAATGCACACTCCCACTCCAAATTTTTATGATTTTATTTTAAAACTAATATAATGGAACAAAATTTAATAGTATACTAAGATATATTCCATTTAAAATAATTTTGAGCAAAATATATCGATATATATATTAGATTAAAAAATAAAGTTACAACTGACCCAAAAAATTAGCATGTTTCTATACTATGACAATAACCATATTAGTGAAGGAAATATTTAAGGTACACAGTAGATATATTTTGGTCATGTGTAGCTAAAAATATGAATTTATTTTGATTTCATATAGTGTAATTATATGACTAAAATGCATTCATAGTGATAATGTAGTACTCTTCTTAAAAAATAATTGACATCTTATCATGTGTAGTCAGGGATGGCATGACTAAGCCTTATGGCATGATATGCATTAAAAGTGAATCTTATTACTTTGTAAAATAATTTACATATTATCTTTATATTTTTTCAAAATAATTACCTTCTATTATTATTGATATAATCTCACTCTGGGATTAACAATGATAAATAATTAATTTGTTATATGTGACCCAAGATGTTATAACTAGTATCCTTCTTAACAACTTCCTTGGATAGTGGATTGTTATACCAAGTTCATTACCTAATAGATTCCTATAACAAGTTCATTATATATTGGATTGATAAAATGAGTAGGTTGTTATCAATGTTTAAATATTTATTTTATTAAATGTCTTTACTAACCTTGAAGTGGAAATTTATTTAAATAATTTAAGAGGACTAAAGTGGATCTAATATAGAGTATATTGACTCTATTATATATAACTAAGTTTTATACATGTCAACTAATAAAATAATTAAATAAAAAATTTAGAATATTATTATATTATTGAATTAAACATTTTGAGAACATAAGGTTAATGAATTACAATTATGAAATAACATTTTTATGCTTTATTAGTGAAAATGTCTAATATTTTTATATTGATAACATTTGCAAATGAATATCATTTTTATAAAAAAAAAGGAGTTATAATATTCATGAATTTTCTCTTAGCATGGAAACCTAGATAATTTTTAGATAATATTTATCATTACAAATAAAATATTATTGATAAAGTGTAAATTTTGGTTTTAAGATAGCCTAGAGAATTAATTTAAAATTAGAGTGGAAAAAATAGTTTCTAATAAAATTAATATAAATTGGGAATAAAAATATATTTAGAATACCTTAGAACTACTATTTAATTAATAAAACAATTTAATTACTAGTATTCAGAATTGAGTTTGGTTGAGTTTTAAAGTCATTTTTTGCTAGTACTTGTGTTAATGCCACAACTAGCTTGAATTTTTTTAACCCTAAAAATATATATTAGGGAATCTACAATTAAAGGGGACAGAGATGGCCTAAGGTACAAGCATGATAAACTATCTCCTTAGTAGGATAATCAAATTCTAAACTCAAATATAACATATGTTGAATTCATTATACTGAGATAGAGTAAAAATAGTAAGTACAGCTATGTGTTTAATCATAAAAATGTAGAATAAGGAATCTAAGGTTAAAGGGGAGAGAGATAGATTAGGGTAAAAAGGTGATAAACTTTCTATAATAGGCTAATTAAATGATAAACTAATATATAATATATTATGAATTCATTATGTTGAGATAGGCTAAAAAAATAAGTACAACTATGCTAGATATGGAAATGACAAAGAAATAATGTACTTAGTTGGTTTTGATGCTAACACAGTTATGGATCTCAAACAAGTAGAAAATAGACTAGAAGAACATTATAGAATATTCAAAAATTCTAGATTGAGTGCCTTTAGAGTTGTGAACACTAGAATTATCCTTGGATGGTTGTGTTAATACTACTTTTTGAACCAAATGCATATGTCATATATTGAATACCTATTGGGAAAGGATGCAGCCTCTTAGATTCTTATAGGTTTGTATTCACCTTCACTTTAGTTAATTTATATCTAGGTCATTGACTATTTATCCTCATGAAATTAAAAACCCTTAGTTCTTCATTATCATAGTGACCTTAGGAAAAATGGGTTAATGAGCACATGGTGTCAAGCTGATCCCAAAGACCCCTCTGTCAATGAGCACTACCTACATAGACAATACTCTAAAGGAGGAATTAGACTAATGTAGTTCTCCCCTATGTGTTGGATTATGTGATGAATCATGAAATATGTGGAAATCAATTAAAATAATGATCTAGCTTGTAACCTAGAAAATTAGGCTCTTAGGCTACTCTTTCAATAATTCATACATATGGATGTGCAGTCCTTATGAATAAGATGGAAATAGGAATAAATAGGGAAGCTTTGACAAACTAAATTCTCTTTGGTATGAATGTTATGTTAGGAATTAATGAGGAGTGATTATGAAAATATACCAATCTATAAAAAAATATCTCACATTAAAGTACTTAAGATGACTATTAGGATACATGTTATGTTAATTAGATGAATTTGGGGCACTAAATACTTGCATTAGAGTAAGATAAATACATTGATGCTTGTGTATATATAGGATTCTAATATCTAGGGAACATGAAAATACATAAAAACTCAAAACATATAGGGGTGGAAGATAAGTAGGTTTTAAGCTTTTTAGGCAAGATAAAAGGGCTAGATCATCAACATAAAACTGGTCAAACCAAGAGATAGGCCAAGGGGAATACGATAGAGTAGATGTGAGACTTATGAAAGTGGGAAAGGTTAAGAAATAATAAGAACAACCAAGGTCTAGGTTTTCCAAGTGTAAAATAATAGGGTGTTATATAACCCATAAATATCATCTACATTTAACCCCCTTTAATCTAGTAAAGAAATTATTATTTAAAGGAGACAACATGCATATGTGGGTATGTATAACACACCTTGTCTTTATGTGAGTCAAACTTGAGTGATTTAGATACAAATAAGAGCATGTTATATTATATAATTAGTGCATATAATCTGAAATTGAAAGTATTTGAAATGATTGAAATTGAAAGAGAAAGGTTTAGGAGTACACCTTTATATTGGTGCAACTACCTTGCTTATTAGCAACTTGATTTAAAATATGTATAATTGTAAATATATAAATATAAGATATATATATATATATATATATATATATATATATATATATATATATATATATATATATATATATATATATATATATTAAGGAGATAGAGAAATAGATATTGGGATGAACATGGCCCTAACCCTTGATAAAAGGTGAGTTTCCACCTGACAATTGAGATTAGCTCAACCATGCAACCTAAACATTCTTATAACCTAGTGAACGCATGTGAGAAAATTCAAATAACACTATTAAAATAGTGAGGCTAAATGATATATTCAATTCTAACCTAAAAACATTTCAAGATTGAGTTATTTAATCACATCAACCATACCAAAAACAAACCAACTATTGTAGTATATTGGCTCAATACAGTCCATAAAAGTACATCCTATTGGGTGATGATAGTCCATAGAAGAGTTTTTTGAAAGCTGAAATTGATATGGTTTTTTTAATATTAGGCACAAATTTCATAGCATATGTACCTTAGATATGTCTCATGCTAAAAATATGTATATCATTGGTACCAATGTATAAAATTATACCATAATTGTGAATTTGAATTATATAAATGTGTGATTTTACTAATTCATAAAATATGTAAGTGTAAATAACATGATTCCAAAGCATGCCCCAAATATATATGGGTAAGATTAAAAATTGAAAGCAATTACAATATAGAGGAAATGTTTACAAAACATGCCCCCACTAAATCTAGGTGTGTTGAATACTAAAAAAGTGTAGATAAAATGCTTCCAAATCATGCCTACACTAAATCTATAAATTGTTCCAAATGTGAATAAGTATGGAGAACATGATTCCAAAGTATACCTCCATTTAATCTAAATTTTTTTCCAAGTGTGAGTAAGTGTGGATAAAATTCTTCCAAAGCATGCACTCAATGAATTTGAAAATTGTGCCAAATGTGAATAAGTGTGGAGAACATGCTTCTAAAACATTCCCCCAATAAATATAGAAACTATGACAAATGTGAATAAGTGTGCATAACATGCTTATAAATCATGCCTCCACTCAATCTATAAACTAAGATAAATGTGAATAAGTGTGGAGAACATGATTCCAAAGCATGCCCCCACTAAATCTAGAAACTATGTCAAATGTGATGAGCATGGATCTATGATATTTCCATACTTATATTCCCCCATTTGAGGTGAGGGAAGAATTTAATCCAATAGTTACCTCACCTCAAAAGTATAATAAAAATGAATAATCTATGAATGGAACCATGTAACATGTATAAGAACATGTCTAAGTGAATTTAACATTGAAACACATAGAACAATGTGATCACATGAAATCCTAATATGCATGCTAAATATCATGACAATGTCTAGATAATAACAATACTAGATAAAAAATAAAAGAGGAACACATAGAAGGGAATTATAAATCAAGTCAACATACAATTATCTTAGGAGACCATAAATAAGGGGCATGTTTAAATGCTACATAATCAAAGGGAATGACTTAGTCCAAAGTACACAAAAATAAGGGTGACATATTAAAATTATTAGTATAGGTATTTATTTAACTTATATATTTTTTATTTGGATTGTTACTCCACACATGGGTTATTCCTACACTTGACGTAGCTTGCTTACGTGCAATTAGACATAGGGAGTTACTCTTTTTCATTATCATTGGCTAGTGGATGTTACTCCTTGATTGGTCATTTTAGAATCAGGAGTTAGATACCCATTCTAGGCCTTTGTGTTCATTCATGGAATGTTTACATATTACTCTCCTAATTGTACATATTTTTGGTGAGCTATTACATATGGAGTGTATCAAATATTTTTTCTTATTTTTGGGAAATATTATCATTCTTGCTCATAACAATATTTATGCAATATTTTTGCTCTTGTTCATAAAATATGTGCATTCAATTAAACTAGAGATTCTAGCCAATGCTTAAATATGGTATTAGAGTGCCATTATGGTATATGAATGTCTAGTTTACTTATTCCTTATTAGTTTATATTATGACATCATGAGTTTTTTGCATTTCTCTACATCCATTGTTGGATATTTTCTCTATACTCTTATTTTATCAACTAGTATATTAGCATTTCAATGTGTAGTTTCATTCGACATATATAAAATATTATATGCATTTTAATACCTTTTTTTTATTGTTCCTACCATAAAACATTGGCCCATTTTACCATATTTACAGGGTTTAAATGCTAGTTAGTGTTTCATTGGAATTAAAGAGACTTCTCGCATTAGCATAAAGATATAACTCTAGCAATTGTTATATCCTCTATGTCCATGAATTCTAAAAAATGTAGATATTATTACATGGAATGATATAATTATAAATAACTAAGACTCCATCAAGTGGTGGCATGCATATAAGTAAGCTCTAAAGAGTGGGGTATACATTATAGATGAAGTTGTACACCCTTATAAAGGTTATATAAGAAGTCCTAGTATGTTTATGGCCTTTCAATGGCTTATTACTCATTTATTAAACCCTCTAACCAACTGAAGTTGTTCTCCCCTACATAAAAACTCTACCATCTTTGCTTATACCTATATGGCATACTCAGATCTATATGCAAACCCCAAAGGTCTCTCAGCCTATGTAATAATTTGATCTTATCCTCTCCAAATTTTGAAAAAGATCCCTAGGCATCAATTTATTTGTAGACCTATATGGATATACAAAATTATGCTTGGATAGTGGTAACATGTTTTTGGGTAACCTAGATTTTCTCTCAATGGTGGAAGATACCTTCAACTATGCAACCTGTATGTAGCCCTATAAATGGATATTGGCAGTGCCCAAGTATCTTCATCAAATCTAAATTAAAAATAAAATATTTATGCCCTAAAGTTAAAATCTATTTTTTTATTAATTTTTTAAATAGATTGATTTGCATATTCTTCCTTTAGGTGATTTTGTTTCATTAAGTTACATGTATGGGCAAGTGGTCAAATTAGTTGAAACTTAACTTATTATTGGAGAGATCTTTGGTTTAAATCCTCCCAAATTCAAACCTACTTCTAATGACTATATGAAAGACTATGTCTCATATTTGTTTAACAAAGAACACTTCATTTTTTGTGCCTTTTTAAAAAAAAAATAGACCATTTAATATCAAAAGACATAAAAACATTGTAACTTTTGATAGGAAACTCATAATCAAGTGTCATTATTTTGAAAAAAGTGTTTGTTTTTCTATGCTTGTTCCATTGGAATAGTATGTTTTATAAATGCAATAAAATTATACAGTGATAAATTGGGTGGATCATTATCTTCTAATTTAAAGGGGTGTGTTGTGTTCTTATTATTGCACATTCAATTCTGTAATTTCCTTTCTTTCATCATGGATTTCTAGTCATTTCCATTTATTACTAAATTTAAATACCATGAATGAAAAAAAAAGTGCAACTTGATCTAATGAAATGAGGATTTAATAGGATAACTATGAATGAAGAAACCCAACATATAATATATGTAAATAATAATAAATGGTTTAACATATGAGATCAAGCACATGGTTTCCTTAGTTTGTTTATTTCTCCTAAGTTTAATTTTCAAATTGAAGCTACTAAAACACCTAATGAAGTATGGACAACATTGGACAAAAATTTGGGAAACATGATGTGATGAGAGGTCATGAATTGGAGAATGATCTCATCAATTTAAGCCTAGGTGATTTTGACACACTATAAGATTTATTCACCATGTTTAAATATTTAAGGTTATAGTTAAAAGAATGTGGTATAGATAAAAAAATATGATATAATTATTCTATCAATTGTCTCAAATTTGGGTCCAGATTACATTGTTTTTGTTTCTACTCTCCATGCCATAAAATTAATCTTGGAACCAAATGGAAGATTCCTTATTTAGATACCTTTGTTTCTAACTTGACTTGGGAATAATATAAGTTGATATATATGTGCAAAATGAAGTTCTCAAAACCTCAATAATTATTTTTTAGGAATGGGAAATAGAAGGCTTCAAAAAATAAAGAGAGGGTAAAAATAAAAATGATCAAGAAAAGGAGAAAAACGTCTCACCTCCAAATCAACTAATGAGACCTCATCTTATAGTGTTAATCCCAAGAAAGATAGGATGAATTGTGGTTATTTCATGGTCACACATGATGCAAACAAATGTTTGAAGAAACAAATTGACAAAATAATAATTTTTCTTGAGAATAACAATATAGGTGTTCTTAAGTATATCAAATCATCTTCATCAACCCCAAAATCCTCCAAGGCAAATTAAAATGGTAAATAAAAGGAAAAAATGAAGGTGAGAATAAAGTGAAAGGTAGGTCCTTAGTTTCTGTTACACCTATGACTCCTACATGGGTCATTAAATCTCAATCATCACATCATAGGGCTTCTTCATAGATTGAGTTCACTTCCTTATAACCAAGTGACATGTGCAATATTCATTTGGGTGACAACACTTATACATAAGTTTTTGGGAGAGGGTCTATTTAAGTGATTAGATGAAAATTCAATAATGTTTTTAGTATTCCCTCACTTTAAACTAATATCCTATCTATTTGCTAGATTACTCACCTTGGTTCAAGCATGGAAGTTGAGTTCACTACAAATTTTGTGTATGTCAAAGAGTTTCATAGTGATACTATATTGGTGTTAGGATTGGTTGATCATAAAACTTAAATATATAATTTCTCCCACTTTATCCCTGAATCTCCTTTATATTCTTCTTCATTAGACTTATCTAGACTTGATGACATTTATGAGTGATATTGATGAATCTTCATCTAGCACAAATTTATATGGTAGTGATAGGGACAAACGTCCACCATTTTATTTTCAACTTATATATATTGACGAGTTATTTATTGAGTCACATAATTTTGGTCCAGTTTAAACATTATAGGGAATAATCATATTGATTCAAGATTGATCAAACATTGAGTAGTCTTCTACATAACTATAGGATATTTCACATTATTTATTTACCTCTGCATCATATACACCATCATTCCATGGAGTGTTTGGCTCATCTAATATGCATGAGGAACATAGTTCATTTAATATGAACCATACCTTAGTTGGAGATCCATTAGATACTTGGTAAACACATTCACTATTATATGGTGATTCACTTTTCATTGCATCATTATTGATCCACTTTATTTTGGAGGGGGATATTTTTTTTTTATGATTTTTCACTTTTATCCATTTTATGAGATTTGATTTATACATGGGGTGACTCATTGGTCCTTGTTGTTGGGGTGCAATTATTCTACCTACCTAAGTTGTGCTTATGAGGGGGTAGGGGGTTTAGTGTAGGTATTTATTTTCCTTGTATTTTGTTATTTAGATTAATACTACACATATGGGATATTGCTACACTTGTGTTAGTTTTCTTAGATGTATTTCGACATAAGGAATTACTCTTTTTCATTATCATTAGCTAGTGGATGTTACTCCGTGATTGGTGTTTCAGACTTAGGATATACATACCTATTCTAGGTCTTTATGATAATACATGTAAGAGTTAAACATTGATCTCTTATTTTTACATCTTTTGGATTATCTATTCTACATGGATTGTGTCATATATTTTGGCTTATTTTTGTGAAATATTCTCATTCTTTCTCACAAAAATGTCTATGAAATAATTTTCATCTTGATCATAAATATGTGTGTTTGATTGAACCATAAATCCTATCCAATGCTATGATACAAATTCCCATACAATATTAATGACATATTAAAATGTCAAATAAATCACACATAGGTATGGGGACACAAACAAAGGAGAATATTAAAATGCTTAAAAAAAAAAGACAATAACAAGGAAAGATACTCAAGGAAGTGCATAAAAGAAAGCATAAGAAACCATCATAAACATATTATAGTATCCCATGGATCAAATGTGTTAGAAAAAAACATCAAGTGCATAGCATATTAAGTACCTTGTGAAATATATAGTCATAGATAAAGGCATGTATAAGTACACATAAGAACAAACATGATAATGAAAAGTGATCATCAAATGATATAACCCATTAGTATCAATATCAAATATGGAAAATCCCCCCAATATTCATGTATAATGAGTAGAGGGAAGCCCAACATCTAAAATAGGAATATAATTTACTTATATATTCATGTATCACACTCAAGTATAAGTGTGACACACATGTTTATGCATAAGTAACTGATATGCCATCGATCAACATGGAACTAATTCATATATGCTTACGATCTAATATAGTATGTTTATGTTGAAAATATTTTTAGAGTTTTGAAGGATCTCATGTAATATATTTATGCAAGTGCATAATGTTCACTTTACTTTTTAAAGGTTTTCATTAAAGTGTAGCAAGGTGGTATACACCTTTTCCAAATTTTATATAACTATGATTGTCCCAACCAACTTGGTTTGAAATTTAATTTCTTGTATTGTTTTGTATTGATATTCTTTTGATTTTCCTTTAGTAATAGGTCACCCACATCAAAGTCATGTGGCTGAACCTTATTGTTAGATGCTCATTTTGCATGTTCCCGATAAACATGTAAATGCTCAAAAACCTATGTGTGTTTGGAACTCAACTTCTCTAATTGATGCAATCTCTTTTCATGATATTCATTATCTTTGATAATGTCTTTAAAATAAACATGAAAATATGGCATTTGGAGTTTCATCAGTAAAATAACCTATCTACCATAGACCAAAGAGTAAGGTGTAGCCTAAGTATATTTATAGACAATAGTTTGGTATGCCCATAAATCATATACCATCTGCTAGTGACAATCAATGGTGTATCATTCAACTATTTTACAAAGTATGATGAAAACTCATGTGGAATTGCTTCCACCCATTTTATAAAATTTTATATAGCTATGATAATGAATCTATGTCCACTAATGGATAATATATTTACCTTCCAAATTAAATGAAAACCCCATATTGAAAAAGTTTATGGTGAAAGAACTAGTTGTAACTTATGTAATGATGCATGACTAAAATTACTATATTTTTGGCATTGTAAACATAGTTTTGCATGTTAAACACATTATTATTCATGGTATGCCAATAATTACCTTGATTTAATAGTTTTTGAGACATGGCACATCTTTAATATTCCTACCACACTCACTATTATGCATTTCTAAGACTGCAATGTGGGCCTCATCTTTCTTTAAGTATCGTAGTTATTATCCATCAAAACTTCATTTGAACAAGTAATTTATAATAATAACATAACTAAGTGATTCATATTGTAATTTTCATTTATCATTTCATGAAAAATGATTTGGTGTATAATATTAATAGAGAAAATTATAAATATAACTCTACCATTCTATGTTTATATTACTATGAGTAATAATAAGGATGGATAAGCTATTCCTTTTATCAAAATAAATGGAATGATAGAAATTTAGAGAGTTTATATGAAGATTTAATACATCTATAGGATCTAAACATAGAGATAATAATATAATTTATATATTATATTGCATAATATATTCATATCCATAGGTATGCACAAATAAATAGGAAAACTATATCGTCTAAATAGGAAGTCAACAACCCAAGATTCTCTCCTAGAATCATGTAATTGTTAGACCTATATAAACAATAATATATTAGACTAACAATAACCTTACTATACTAACAACGAATTACCTAATGTAAATACTAAATTCTAACATCCCCCCATTAGTTTTTACATGGGGAAAAAGTACATCATGTGAACTTAAAATAGAATCATATGCCATCATATAAATTTAGATCTACATATTGTTGTCTAAATATTTTTGTTTGCTACACATGAGCAACAAAGTATGAGAACTTATCTCAATTTAACTTGTATTTAAATGAATTCACTAGCCAACCATATTCTAACAAAGTATGATAGCTAGAGGATATCTATAGTCAAAGGATTTCTATAGTCAACTTCCCTCTTATACAATTGTTTACATATTCAATGATATCTATAGTCTCCTCTTCTCAATATTAACAAGGGAATGATTAAACATTTTACTTTTACACACAAATAAAAAAATGAATTAAAAAATGAAGATAAAATCCTCATTATAACTTTTATAGCCTATACATGTGATTGTTGATACTTAATCTCACACAACATAAATAGTCATCACTGCCACTGGAAATCATCCTCAACATAGTCATTTTGGCACAATTGCAAATGAAAATAATTTCTTATATAGACATATTACTAGTGGATGATAAGATGATTTTTTTATCCTCCTTTCTTTATTATTTATGTATGCAAAGGGAAATTTAACCAAACTATTAATCAATACTAGCTTCGAGAAGATAAATCCTACTTACACTTCTGGTTATTGATACATTACATATTCAAGGTTATGACTAAAATAAATACACTATACCTAACCAAGGGATCTCTTAATACAATGACATCACTAGATAGGGTTTTAAATCATCTAGTCACTCAATACCATGCAATACCCTAGATAGGTCCTATGTTTTAATATTCAATAATTAAATGACAAGCAAAATCCAATGTAGTGCTCACTAAAGGTTGTGGCACAAAGTGGGGGTAATAAACATAAAAATTAAACATGTTTAAAATATATATACTCAAAATAATGTATAATAAATTTTAATGCATGGGAGATAAACACAAATGCAAATCTATCTATTCTTATAAAGGAAGAACAAAGTTAGGAATACTTAACTTTGAATATGAACCTCTTGAGCCTCAATCTATCACTTGGTCAAGGTGCTTTATAAGAGGTTATTATGGTATGTAAGGATCACGAGGATAAATTATATTTATGATACACAACCTATATATGCATCTAAAATATTTCTCCATAAGACAAGATCTATATCTCCAAAGAAAGTATTGAAACCCTTAGCTATGCTCCTCAAGTATAATGGTGGATAAGAAGATGTGTAATATAATATTATCCTTTTTATCTTATAAATTATGAAATGAATGTGTATATATATCTAAATCTAACCTTAAAACTTTTTGGACCAATTTAATATGTATCATTATAAAAAAAAATCAAATTGAATCTTGATCTAGGTTATCCAAGGGTTAACCTACACCCTAAATGAGTTTTATCATTAGAATACATGGTTGATGGGGCTGACATTGTAACATAAACTATTGGAAAGGGTTTTAGGCTAGAGAAGGGTTAATGAGGGTGGAAAATGACTAGAGGAGGGTATCAAAAAGGATTCAAATCTTAGAGCAGTGTTTTTAAGAGATGATTATGTAGATATCAAGTGGTAGTATAAGGACAACAGTCTTGAGAAACACCAATGGCCTACCTACACCTTTTCTAATGTACCCTTTAGGGCATGC
>JARHVA010005630.1:767500-927500 GCA_037957365.1 Torreya grandis
TCCCTAACTTTTGGTTCACCCTTTTATCACTTTCTCTTAGATATTTAGGGTTCTTACTCCTAAAAATTGCTTTACATCTAAGACAAAATAGAGGGATGTTACCCTATTAAATCATCACAAAAATGTATTATATGGGATTATCCAAGATTAAATGATTCCATGTATATAAATTCATCCCCTATTTAGGTCACATGACCCCTTAACATACTCAATTTTAGAGGTAAACTTTTCATAGGTAGACTATATGTCAACCTTTTCCAAATGGTCTGTATATGTCATGTTTAGAGACATCTTTGATCAATATCCTTTTAAAAGTGTCTATTAATTTTTTTTTAATAATGGTATAGTTTCTTCAACTATCATTCTAACACTTTGATCTCTCAAACACCCTTTATGCCCTTGAAATCATAAGACTGGGTTTACATTGACTATGTTGACTTGAGAAGGACCATTGTAGGTGTCATATGCTTTGTCTAGAGTTTATAATCTCATCATGACCATGGAAGAGGTATAAAAAGGGTTAAAACCATCATTATAACCTTATAATGCACTTTATTCTCTCTTTATTGAGCTTTCTTTCCCTAGACTGAGAAACTACCTATTAGAACTAGCCCCTACTGTAAATTGTTCCTTTTGACACGTTTAGGCTTGAAATTAATGTTTATAGGAACATTGTAGTTTATTGGTATAATTATGACTAATATCATATATTTTAAAATCATCCTTGTTTACGTTTATAGCCACCAACCTACTCACTATCTACCTAGTCACAATTGACCATGTTTTTTGTAGAATAGGGTCTTGACTGTGGGGTATTTGAATGAAATGGTTTTTGAAAACAATGATCAAAATATATTATATTAAAAATAGGATAAATTTGAATTATTTTATGTCTATATTCCTAATTTTTATTCCATTTACACACCCAAAATAGTTCTATTCTACTCACTATTGATTGAAACAAACCCTATCTTTTGACTTTGTTGTAGGTTGTATTTGCTCATATTTAGACCTTGGTCACGGTGTCTAATCATGTGTTGTAGTTTTGAAACTTTTGATAAGATTATTCCAAATTATTCACACCATTAAATTTATTCAATCACCTTATATATCATCTCGATAACATGACTAAGCCTTCCACTACCCCTATCTCTTTGACCCCTATTTTGGACTGAGCCACTTTGCTCTTTGTAGGTCATTATGTTTCAAATGATTTGATTTTGGTATTGGTAGATCTCATTTAAAATTTTTGAAGTCAAAATTCACTTTTCATGATTTTATTCCACTTGAACATCCTCAAACCAACACTAATATTTATGTCTAGGTCATTAACTAGGACACCATTACATGTAAGTGTATTATCCATACAAGGATAATTGTAGGTCTCTTTATGAATTGGAACATATTATAACCTCTTATTTTAGAAGGCCTATATGTTCCTTGGTTTTTCCTTCACCTATAAATGTCATTAAAAACATGAAATAAGCATTGTTTTCTCTTTTAATGATAAGTTCATTTTGTAATACAAACCCTATAGGATACTATTGTATGCTTTTAGTCCTAAAATGGCAAATTTAGCTCTCTTACTAACTACCCTCCTCTTATTTTCCTAACCCCAAACTTAGTGGAGGTATTTTACTATGATATGAATACATGATACAATCCTTATATACATTTAAATATTTAGGGTGCATGTTTAAAGAGGTCAAGAAAACCTCTTGGGCCTCTGTTTGGTCAAAATAGGGATTATGGGTCTAAGATCTTAGTTATCACATGGATGTTATTTTCAACTTGGCTTTACTAACTTTTTCCTTTGAAAAAGTCTACCATGTTGAAACTAAACACTATTACTTCAAATAAGATTTCCAATCATGCTTTAATGCTTCAACATGTTATTTCCATCTCCCTACCATTACCACCTATAGGTGGTCTTTGCTCATACATGCAACAAGCATGATATTGTAGGGAATAAGCATTGTTTTGGGTCTTGTGAATATGCCAAGACTCTTTGAAATTTTCCAAGGTTTTACTTGTAATAATTGAAGCTTTTAATCTAGTTCAAGACTCCTTGATTCAATGTAATTTTCTTTTGTAACTGCCTGTAGATGCACACTTCAATGGCAGACCATGTGTATGTGTAGTCCATCCATACAAACTATGAAGATTTCTTGGAGAATAATGTTATAAGATGGAGAGAGAGATAATATAATATTTAAAACATGTAAATGGGATTAAGATAGCACATTATAACCATCAAAAAATCATGGAAACTCAAAAAAAATGGGAATGTACTCATCAACCCAAAATGCACTAGTCTACAAATTTGAGATAGATTGCTCATCAAATCAAACTAAAAATTGAAATAAATCATGTGAAAAATTTGGGGACATATCAAAAATATTTTAAGTAAAATATTAGCAATTGGTTTCTATGGAGATGTTCAAACCAAGAGAAAACTGTTAGGGTGCATAGGTTGATAGGTAGATTTGAATAGTCAACTTAAAATTAATTGTTCATGAAGTAAAATTGGAAATTTATCAAAATTATTATGTTTATTTTAAGTTATCTAAGTTTATAATCATCTAATAAAATTATTTTGTCTGAAACTATGTATGCTTCTTGTACTGATCAAAAACATGCAAGTCACTTTTGCATGTCTAAAAAGGTGAAAATGGAGTAGAATGGTTTTGATAAATAAAGTTCAGTTTAAGATTAAAAAATAATGGATATTATATTTAATATTATTTATATACATTCCATATCCCTACCTTATGTGGCACACTTACCAAGGATTTGTACAAGTGTCATTTTCTTTCTTTTCCTTAAGAAAACTGACCTTTCTCTGAATGAACCTACAAGTTTTCAATTTTTTTCGTTTCCTAAGACTTATATGGACACATGGATCATGAAATCACCTTTTTAAAATTTCACATTTCCCAATAAACCCATATAAAACATTAAATACACCATTTTGACCCCTCAAATGACCCAAAAATGATAAATGGACCTAAAAACCAATTGATAAAAGTTTGTACAACATTAATTGAAATATCTTGACATTAAAAAACACCTCATTAAAATAAATTATACCCCCTTATAGTCCAAAAAATAAATTTTCTTTACTAGTGATATCAAATTTGGTCAACAGTAACAATAGCAGTGACCACCATGGCCTCATCAGAGATGGAGGCACTATTGGTGAGAGTAAATGTAGGTGATAGATATAGCATAAGAGGACCTATAAACCACTCCAAGACATAGCTATTCTATATATGAACATCTAAGGAGAGGTTCATAGCATGTTTAAGTTGTGACTCCTAGATTTGTATTGGTGTAGAGGTGATCCATGTAAGAGACAATAAATAGATGAGTAAATGGAGTGATTATGCTCATTAGGTGAGTAGATGAAGATATGGTAGTTGGTGACACCAACAATATTGAAAATAATAATAATTTAAATTTAAATTTTGATATATGACACTAGTTATATTGCATAATAGAACTAGTGTCATATATCAAAACTTATATATATATATATATATATATATATATATATATATGATCTAGTGTTTATTTGGTTTTCATTTTTTTAGATATAGTAGTTAAGGAGGTCAAATAGGGAGCCTTGATAGTGCCTAAATATAATGACATTTTGGTTGGGGTGCTGACATAATATGAACACACCACTTTATATGTTCCTATGTTATCATCTTCCCTAGCCCAAATAGGCTATTTTAGACTGGTGTGAGATTATGTGAGGTATTTTAAAGAACATGGGGATGATTTACAACCATAGAAAGTGGTTAGAGAAGGAGAGGCATAAGCCTGGTAGGCCTTGGTATAAGAGAAAGTGACACACATTCCTACCACTATCTAGCTTAAACAGGTGCAAGTTTGAGATCTCAAAATGCCCTGTTATAGTGTACCATTCCTAGGAGATAGTCCCAAACATCTATGGATAGTGTGCCTAGGATATAAGATAGGTATGATGGAGCCCAGCCTTAGGTCTAAATCTATTTTTATTTTTTACTTTGTATAAAAACACACACACACACACACACACACACACACACACACACACACACACACACACACACACACACACACACACACACACACACACACACACACACACACACACACACACACACACACATTAATTTTGACATTTGTATTGATATTATGAATTTTATATGGATTGTGGATGCATAGTTATTGTTGGCCAATTTTGACCCACATACCAAGCTTCTACCTATATATATCAGCTAAGTAGAGTCCTAATTGAAATGGTTGATCAATAAATGAATTGAACAAGCCTATAATAACTAGATCGTCATAGGACATCATGCAAAAATGGATGGGTTAGCTTGATTGTGCATTTTATAATTTCACTTGGGAAGTCTCTTAGATTAAAAAGTTACGTGGTCATGAATTTATTCATGCCCAAAGTATTTTCTACAAATTTCATATCTTGATGAGCTTGATATCTAAAGATATAAAGCTTCAAAGTTGACCTTGAAGAGCGTGACATGAGACAAACAACAAATTTGGGCCTCATGAAATAGCTATTTGAATTTAAATGTTATTAAAGATCCAATGGTGCATGTTTGATTATGCATCAAAGATCTAATGATGTTCAGTGATCAATGAATCCATATAAATCAATGGTGCATATTCAATCTTACCAAATCTGATTGTTAAAGAGTGAGAAGTCAACGAGTTAGTGAATCCTAAAAGCCAATGAGAAGCTACCAAGTGTTGTAACTATAGTAAATTCTAGATAGATCTATGTTGTGCATTCAATCATTCAATTAAATATCAACATCTAGTAATGATTTAAATGGTAAATGGGTCCTAAGAGAAAATGCATGGGTGACAAGTGTCTTATGTGTGTTAAACTAGTAAAAGATCTATGGTTCACATTCATTTATACAGAAAAAAATCAATGATTTAATTAAGATGAAGAATTCAATAAAGATCAGATCAATCATTAGGTCATCAAGTGTTTAAATTTGATAGTCGTAAATCAATAAGTTGATGACCAATGAACAAAGGTGAGGCTAGGAAACATTTGGTGGGGGTTAATGAAGCTATTTTCAATTGAAACAAGAAAATACATAGGATCCAAGTTCAAAAATGATCTAGGTTGAAACAAAATGGATATTTCAAGGTTCAAGCATCACCACTACAGATCCATAGAGGTATAATAGGTATTTTAAACCTAGTATAGATAAAAGGTTGGTAACTTGTTGTCAAAGTGAGGTCAAACACCTGACACGCTTAATTTCATTCATATTGTAACTATATGAAAACCAATAAATGGATTGATTTTGAATCTATTGTAGACCTATGCTCAGATATTGAAGTAAGGGTAGATATATATGGTTATGAATAAATGTCTCATCCTTTGACATGAATATATCCTCGATAAATTATGGACTTACCACCACCCAAAGGAAACATGGTGATGGCTCTTTCTAGATTCAAGGTATGAAGAATTTATTCTTATAGTGAAAGCAAGTGGAAGGTGGTGTGGAAGATCAAAGTAAAGAGATCTAGTGGTTAGAGAATAAGTTGGAGAATTAAATTTTGTTCATATCTTAAGGATCTTTCTTCCTTGAAAGGATCACGACCCGTCATCTTCAAAATAAATTATTGTCTTCTAGTCCATGTTTCTCAATTAATGAGAAAGTTTAAAGAATTTTAGAGATAATGCAACTTAACTTTTTGATGATGGATTAATCCTAATTAGACCAAAAATATGGTGGATCATTCTTTGAAAGGTGGAAGCTCATTGATTGTTCTTGGTTAACATTATCCCTCTTCTCTCTTCTCCCTTTTTCTATATTACCCATTCTTTCCCATTTATAACATGATCTCTTAGATTATAGACTGTCACAAGAACTCTTTGATTTTCAAGAGTAGGGGAATCTTTGAGATATTGAAAAATATGCTCATATTGATTAGGATAGACCCTATCAAGCATTTTTAATAACTACCTCTTGATGCAATAAATTCTTTCTTTACCCATCTCTTTCCTTGGATCTATGTTGAGTGAGTTATGCATGATGTCATAGAGAAGGATAATATTCCTCATATATTGTCCTCCTTTCTGACCTCCTTTAGGGTGTTTTCAAGCTATTAAAGGTATGGATTAGTGTTCTACCTGAACCTAATCTATGAAACACTTATGCAATGAGATATATTATGAGGTTGTGTCAATTAGCATTGTTTTCTATAGATCTAGTGTAGTTTCAAGATTATGGGAGTTTCTATTTTTTATTTATTGCATCACCTTTTAGCCTTCTTAGGAGACATTTCCCACTTTCTATCCCTTTTCCATATTGTAGCATTAATTTATGTAATCTATCAAGAAGAAGCTAGCCTTCTCCAGAGGTCCAACCCCACCATTGGAGACCCACAACATGGGGTTGTTCCCATATGATGGCTTAGTTAGAGGGATACTAAAGAAGTCCCTCCAAGGGTATAGATTAATGTCATAATAGTTTCTAAAATGCTTGATGGGACTTACTACATTTTTATCTTCATCTAATCATCCTTTAGAGGTAAGTGTTCAAACATTAATGGTTATTTTGAGCATCTATCATCTGGTTTAAGTAGCCTAACTAGGTGCCTAACCATCATAATTTGGTATGTATAATAAACCATCTTTTGATTGATATGATTTTGTCTACCCCTAAACATAACCAATAAAAACCTTCCTAAACTTATTATTGAGGTCAAAGGCAGCCCACACCATTAAAAAGAGGAGAAATCAGGTTTGGATCAAACTTCTTGGCATGATTTTTATGAATTAGAGCCTAAAGGTAGTACTGATGCCTTCATATTTGAAGGGATGTGTATTCATGAAACATTTGAGATTGAAGGAGACTTTGATTGGACTAATCGAGGTCCATTATACATAAATAAAGAAGAGGAAAGTAGATCAAACCTTGAGTAAGATAAGTGTGATATTTTAGACCTTAGATGGTTAAGTCAACCCTCATTTATAGTTGAAGATCAAGATGAAATATTGAATGAGGTTAATGAAAGAGACATCTCAAATGCTTAAGAGATGTAGTTTGATAACATACTAGTAAAAATTTTGAAAGGTTTTGGTAGTGGTTTAAATCCATAACAAAATATTTTGAGGAGGATAAGGGACATATCCTTCTTATAAGAACCTATGAGCATGTTTCTCTAAGCATGATCAGTCTTAATTTTCATAAGGACAAGGGGGAAGAATATGGTCTTTTTGAACCACCAAGTGAATGATGTGTAGTTTCTCTTAAGAGATTAAATGAAGTCTTCAAGCAAGGCTTTCTCAAGGGTGATGAGCAATATTAAGCAAGTGATCCTATAGTGAAAAATGAACCAATCTTGGAAGACTTAGACCAACATGTCTACATTAGAGACATGTTTGTTCCACTTCATCCATTGGAGAGCACATCAAAAGGATTAGCCATCAATCTACTGGGGTCACCATTTTGGTACATTTAAATCAAGCTATTTTTCATCTTGGTTTGTTATAAGTGAATGAAAATAAAAGTTTACCATTTGACCTAGGAGAGAGGTGCTTTTAAAGTGATATAAATATTGTATATAGTAGAGTAGATTGTTTACTTTCCTCTAATTTCCTTTTGCACATTTCCTTTCTATTCTATGTCACGGGCATAGTTGTTATTTTTTTTTTGGTACTTTTTATTTCAATATGGGTTACCTAGAGGAGTAGCCTTGTATCATTTTTATGTCAACTAAGAGCAAATACTTATGACAACATGCCCAATAGGTTACACAAGGTAACTAGTCTAGGTTGTCAAGCATAACAGGCCTGCTTCTCAGTGAGTTGCTAAAGCTATTAGACAATTTTGGCCAACATACCAAGCTTCTACCTAGATAGATTAGCCAAGTAGAGTCTTGATTGAAATTGATGATCAATAAATGACTTGAGCAAGCCTAAAAGAACTAGACCATCATAGGATATTATGTAAAAATTTATGGGTCAGATCGATTGTGAATTTTATAAATTCACTTGGGAAGCCTCTTAATTAAAAGAGTTACATATATACTAATTTATTCATTCCTAGATCATGTTTTGAAAATTTTGTATCTTGATGATCTTGCTATCTCAAGATATAAATCTTCAAAGTTGAACTTGCCAAGTGGGATGTGTGCACAAATGTCAAATTTGGGCCTCATAAAATAACCATTTGAATTTAAATGTTCTTGAAGATATAATGGTGTGTGTTTGATCACGATTTGAAGATATAATAACAAAAAATGATCAATGAATCTAGTGGGCCCAAAAAAATCAATGGTGCATGATCCATCACACCAAAATAAATTGATAGTGAGTGAGAAGTCAATGAGTCAATGAATCCTAAAAGCCAATAATAAGTTGCCAAGTGTTATAATCATGGAAACTACAATTTATATCTACATTACACATTTAATAGTGTTCTTTAAGATCATTGATGAGTGGTGGGTCAAAATGTAAATAGATCTTAAGATCAAATGCACATGTGACAAGTGTTTTATGTGTATTATAACTGGAAAAAGACCTATAGCTTGCATTCATTAATATAGAGAAAAATAAATGGTATGAGTAAGGTCAATAATTTAATAGATATTAGATCAAGCATGAGTCCGCCAAGAGTCTAAATTTGATAGTCTTGAATAAATAATTTTACAATCAATGAATAAAGACAAGCCCATGAAACTTTCAGTGGAGGTTGATGAATTTGTTTTTGACCTAGGAAAGGAAATCCATAGGAGATGAGTTCAAAGATGATCCATGTTTAATAAAAATGGATATTTTAGGGATCAAAAATCACCATTAGAGATCTATGAATGTATAATAGGTCTTTTTGACCTATTATAGATAAAAAGGTGGTAGCTTGTTGTCAAAGCAAGCTCAAACACTTGGCAAGTTTTATTTCATTGATATTATAGCTATATCAAAACCAATAAATGGATTGGTTTTAAATCTATAGTAGACCTATGCTTAGATACTAAAGTAGGGGTAGATATATATGATTATGAAGAAATTTCTCATCCTTTGACATGGTTATATCTTCAAAAATCTAGGTAATTACTATCACATAAAGTACACATGGTGATGGATCTATCCAAATTCAAGGTGTGAAAACTTTATCCTTATAGTAAAATCAAGTGAAAGGTGGTGTGGAAGATCAAAGAAAAGATATCTAGTGGTTATAAAATAATTTGGATCATTTAATGTTTTTCATATCTAAAGTATATTTCTTCCTTGAAAGGATCATGGCCCATTATCTTCAAAACAAACTATTATCTTCTAGTGCATGTTTCTCAACTAGTGAGAAAACTTGAAGACTTTTGGAGCTAATGCATGTTATCTTATTGATTATGGATTAGCCCTAATTAGACAAAATATGGTGGATCATTCATTAAAAGGTTTCATCTCATTGATTGTTCTTAGTTAATGTTCTCCCTCTTCTATCTTTCCTCTTTTCTCTTTCTCTATATTACCCATTCTTTCCCATTCGTAATAGGCTCTCTTAGATTCTAGACTCTCAGAAGGACTCTTTTATTTTTAAGATCATGGGAATATCTAAGATATTACAAAATATGATAATCTTTATTAGGATATACCTTTTCAAGCATTTGTAAGAACTACCTCTTGATGTAATAAAGAGTTTGTTTACCTATCTCTTACCTTTGATTTGTGTTGAGTGAGTTGTGTGTGATGGGATAGTGAAGGAGAATATCCCTCATCCGTTTTCCTCCTTTTTGACCTCTTTTAAGGTGTTTTCAAGCTATTTTAGGTATGGATTAGTGTTTTTCCTAAACATAGTCCATGACACACTTATATAATGGGCTAGATTGTGAGGTTGTGTGAGCTAGCATTGTGTTTTGTAGATCTAGTGTGGGTTCAAGCTTATAGGAGTTCCATTTTTTATTTGGTGCATCACCTTTTAGCCTTCTTATGATACGTTTTCCACTTTTTAACCCCTTTCCCTATAGTATCATTAGTTTATGTGATCCATCATGAAGAAGTCATCCTTATCTAGAAGTCCATCTCCACCATAGGAGACCCACATCCTAGGGTTATTCCCATATTATAGATTAGTCAGAGGGATCATGAAGAACTCTCTCCAATGGTGAAAATTAATGTCATAGTAGTTATATTTCTTTTTATTACATGTATTTATCTTTCATTGTATATGTTATGGAAATATATGACAAGTGTTTCTTTTCTAGAATTATGTGATACATGTGCATGGTTAAAAATACAAATTAAAAACTAATTTTGAAAATTATAAGTAATAAAAAATTAATGTACTACATGTAGACATCCAATTTCTATCACCATTGTGTTGAAATTGTCAATCTTACTTAAAATTCATTACAATACATAATTTGGTCCAAAATAATTAAAAATGTGCTAAATGGTTCAATCTTGTCATATACAAGTGCTAATTTAGGCTAATGTATCCCTAAATAGGGAAATGCATGTTATGTGATTATTATCTTTTATTAAATCATTTTGAGTCAAAATGATGAAAACACAGTTTGATACCCTAAATTATTAAATTCTTCTAAGTTAGAAGCACACAACATGTGCATGTGTTATTTTGTGTTAATGATGTCCTAAATGGGGTATTGTCCTGTATGTAATTGATACTCCTTATAATTACACTCTTGTCAAATTACAACATAGTAACTTGACATATTGACAAATTTGATTAAATAAGTAGCTAATTTCCAAATAATTACATAAAAATTAATTAACATCACCTAAGCAAATTAAACCAAATGAAAAGCTTAAGTGGAAAATCCATATAACTTATTTAATATCTTTTAGTTGGAAATTGATTTCTAATATTTGCATCATCAGGTGACATCATTTGTGGGGTGGAAACCATAAGCCATAAATGGAACAAATATCAATTTTAAGGCCTCCCATACCTCTTTAATGGCCCTTCCTTCCAAATATTAATGGGGATATTTGTGGATTGATCCCATAAAATTGAATTGATTCATGGCCACATATGTTGATCTCAATATGGATGATCATGGTTGATTCTGATCAATTCTAAAAGTCTATAAATATGAGGGCCAAGACCATCATTTTAAGCTCTTTTAGTTTAAACTTATTTTGTAAAATTCCCTCCACAAGTCATTTTTGTGTAATGTTATTATGTTTAATTTATAATAGGATAACTTCACTATAGGAATACATTGATCAAATATCATGAGTCTAGTTTCATTAGTGCACTTGAGATGATGAAGGAGAAATCCACTCATATTTTCTAAATACTTGAGCACCAAATCAAGGGGAAAATCATGTTTTGAGCCACATTTTGATTATGGGATGAATTTGGAAAGTTTTGATGTATGTGATTTTTGTCAATAGCTTTTAATTGTAATTTAAAAATCACATTTGAAGGACTTGGATTAGTTAGTTATGTTCTTTATGAATATTTTGAGTTTTATTAACTAATGCTTGATCTAACTAACTTTGGATTCCATATTTACATCTTGGCACTTTCAATAGGACCATGTATCCCATACAAACAAGGAGAATAATTTGACTCTCTTAGATTTTATAAAAGTGCTTATAAATCTCTAAAAATCATTTTTTGTCATTATTTTTACCATGTTTTTGTGCTTTTGTTGACACATAATTTACATAGTGACTGATATCATTTTACCCTAATTATCATCGATCCCTATCCAAGGTAGAACATAGCAAAAATTTTGGTTTTTGAGTTTTCTTAAAGGTTACAAGTTGTTATTATAGATTTAAAAAACTTGTTAAGTCTCTATTTAATCATTTTATTATAGGATCTATAGGATTTATAGATATTTTATATTAATTTGGGATAACAAATATTTAAAAAAAATATGTTTTGCCTAAGGATTTATAGGTAACTAACATCAATTTTGTTTTGACCTGCATCACTTTTATTCTAATTGCCATCAGTTTTACTATAACTAGCATTGGTATCTATAGAATGACTTCAGTCTTTACGTAATAAAAATAGAGAAACCCAAGAGCAAGTTTTCAAATATTTATTTTATCATTGATAATTGTGATTCAAAGTAGACATAAAAGATCTAAAAAGTGTAGGTCACACATTAGAGAAAATCACAAATTTGCAAATTGTTTGAGTTTTGAAAACTTTTGTTTGGTGCTTAAAAGGAATCTAGGTGTTTATGTTTAATTATTTTGTGAAAGTTTTACAAGTTTTCAATTAAGGCCAATGGGCCAAGATTTTCACAAATACTTCCATTTGGTGTATTAAAGTAAATAATTCTATTTTTTATGTTATATCTTTTATACTTGTGTGTTTTTTAAAAATAAAGGGTGCATGTATGTTCTCCCCCATCATCTTTAGGGGACTCAAGTGACCAAAATAACTCTTTAATTTGCAATTTTGTCTTGTCTAAGGTGCGAAAAGAACATTTTTAGGATATCCATAAAATTTGTATGCTCTAGGAGATCTAAACACAACCTTTAAAGTCTTTTCACTTAGTCATTTATTTTATGCAACTTGGCTTGTGATCAGGGGTTCATAACCTCCTCACAAGTTTTTAAGGGAAGCTTTGACCCATGAATTAATGTCCAAGCATTTTTTCAACCCCACTTCATGCTAGGGTATATAAAATAAGGCATGCATTCTATGAATCCCAAGAGGTTGAGTGGCTAGCCTCTCTAATCATAATGAAGACCCCAGTCAGGTATAACTAACTAGGGGATACCACTAAGAAGTATATGGATAAAATCACTATGTAAATAAATATACCCTTTCATATTATGCTAGTTGGTATGAACTCAATTGATGCAAGGAATATCTAGTGTTAATCACACTTAAGATCATCTAGATGTTCAATAATTTAGTTTTACAATAACCCCACTTTACAAGGACATTTTGTTGATGTAGGTCAAGTAGCCTGAATTTCCATGTCACCATATAATCTCTTGGGAAAAGGGGGTGTAAAAACTATACTACTTCATGCACTTTTATTTTTGGATTAACACTTAAAATACTCCCAAGAGAATGCATATAGATGGTGTATGAAATCAAAGATGCATCGTGTTTATGAATTAATCCTGGATCAGATAAGATAGATCATGCCTACACTTCTGATTGGGATACACTTGTTAAGTGGGAACACGTCCAATATGGGGATCTACTAGACCAAATTAGGTGATCATTTATATCACTTCTCATAACATATCATGCTAGGAAGTGTTATAAATCTTATATTCTAACATAATCACACAACTCTAATGGAGTCCTATGGTTTAAAATGTTCACTCTATTCTAATAACAAGAATGCAAAATATAATCTAGTGCTCACCAGAGATTGTTGCACAAAGTGGTGGGTTACAAGTAATAAAACAAATATGTATAAGGAACTTTAATTGAAATAATTATGAGTAATACCCTAATACATGAAATATGAAAGATAGTATTATTTGAGCCAACATTTATGCTACTTATATCTACTAAAAGAGAGGAGAACAAAGTTAGAATACACTTACCTAAATGTGAACCTGTCCAGACTCAATCTCTCCCTTGGCTAAAGGGGTTTTTAGAGAGGTTGTTTTGGTTTGTAAGGATAAATAATAAAGGAAAAAACATCTAAGACTTATCCACAAGACTATATTCTCCAAAATAAGAAACCTAAACTAAGTCTCCTCAAGTAGAATAGTGGAAGAGTTGATTGTGAATAAGCATGAATAAATAACAACTCTTGATTTCACATATCAATGATGACTACAATGATCTTGTATATATAGGTGGATATTTCCCTAAATCCTTTCAATAATTTTGGTTGTATAGGGTTGACCCAGTTGACCTAGTGTGTTTTTAAGGATAATTCACTAGGTCTATATTAGGTCGACTGAGGGGCTAACAAACCAAGAAAGTAAAGAATACCCATAAATTGTACTGGGTGGACCTAGTCAGCCTAATGAAACTGATAGTCAAAAAGGATTTTAAGACAATAAAGGAGGGATCGAAAGAGGAAAATACTAGAGGAGTAATAAAGAGAGGACAAATAACTTAGGTAATTATTTTGGGAGCTATTTGGATTGGTAATAATATGGAAAATGGGAAAATAGCCCTATAAAGTACCAAAAGTCTACCCACCCCTTTTTTGATGCACCCCTTAAGGCATGCACTCAGAGAGATTGAGTCTTGATGGGTTATTACAAGATGTAAACCATCGATATTTAATAAAAGGTTGAAAATATTATTTGTATAAATGTCCCGTCTCTATGGGTTCCTACAAGATGTAAAGCATCAATATCTGATAAAAGGTTGAAAATATTATGTGTATACATATGTCCCACTCAAAACTCATCATGTGTCACTAAGTTACAATAGGGGATGGTGATTCAAAAAAATGCATAAAGATACACCCAACACTGATGCTAATTTTTTTTAGTATTTTAAAGCAAAAAAATTGAAAGTACATGATTGAAAGAAAAAATAATCTAAAAATTAAATGACTAAAAAGTAAATGTAATGTGTACCTCGAATTAAATTTATCATGGGATGGTTGTCTATTATGTTGTTAGTTTTGATTGTGTAGGGTTAGAGACTACTTTTGACAAACCCAAAAATATAAAACTAAAGAGAAAAAACAAATAAATGCAAGAAAAGCTAAGATAGCTAGTGCTATGAGGATGGGATGTACTTGGAAAATTTGGCAAGTTGGGGTGACAAGTGATATCTTAAACCAAATGACCAAATCAAACAACAAGATTAAATTAGGTAACTAAAAAGTCAAGTCTACTAAAGACCCAAAAACATAGAAAGAAATGCAAACTTGCCAAGTCAAACCAAGGATATATGTCAAATAGGATGGTAGATAAACAAATAAATGGTAAAAATAAGGAATAAAAATAAAACAACATGAATTAGTGAGAAGTAACAATCCAAATCTCAATCAATAATGGAAAAAGGTGCATAAAAGGGAAAACAACATTGTTGAGTGATGAGTAACAAGCCAACCTCACTCAAAAATGGAAAAAGGGTATGAACTCATGTGTTTATAACAACAAAAATTCAAAATAATGACAAATGGTAAAAAGGAAGTAGAATAAGTGTATAAATGTAAAATCATTATGAAAATAATAAAATAATACATATTTTCTCAAATGTGTTATTTAAGTCTAAGGATAGATAAAACTAAAACAAAGTAGTGCTAGCATGTTTTTAAAAGGTGAAGAAGGAAATAAAGAAGAGGTAAAATAGATTTGGAATCATAATTTCTCTATCAAAGGGGGAAATGAAATTGGTGGTTGGGAGAATGAAATAAAAACCAAGGTAGAGAAAAATCTTTATCAAAGTCAAGACACTCAAATTAGGTTTGTCAAAATAAGATGAATTTTGACCTTAAGGACTATGAAGAACTTATCTTAGCCACACAAGTCTTAGGTAAAAAATGGAGTATATATATCATCCCATTAAGGCTATATGCATTAAAAGTAAAATAGATCTATATCCCCATAACATGTTCCCCATTATTTAGAACACCTTACATAGCCATGTATCTAATATGAAGATTGGTTACTTACATAAGAAAGATGGTAGCACCACAAAGTTTTTTAAAATCACCTATACCAATATACTAGCCTACCACACCCCAAAGGACTTTAACTCTATGTGAAGCCAACTGTGGAGTTTAAGCTTTGATTAGAGATAGGAGATGTGCTTGGAATCACATATTTTGATGTGAATTTAAATTTTGAGATTTATATATTACCTTTTATATATCATTGCCTTGTATTTCAAATGATTTAGAATTTAACTTTTTTGATGGATTTTTATATTTCTCTTCCATATGGATTTGTAAAACTAAACATGGGTGTTAAAGATGAATTTAATTTGAAAACTTGGGACAAGGTTGACAAGAGAGAAATTAAAAGAGCATGGGGTCTAAGAGTCTTATAAATCAAGGTGAAATAAAAGTATTATCTTGACCTCGCTTGGTTTTATTCAATATAGTGTGAAATGAAGGGAAAATCAAGAGGAATGACACATGGAACAATTTAAATTACATTAAATTGAAAAATAATGTGACAAATGGAAAAAAGAGGGATAAAATAATAGTAAATTGTGATTCCTTATCATAAGAATGAGGGAATGGAGGAAAACATGATAATAGATATTTTTGTGAAAATTCCATCTAGAAAAAGAAGGAAAAGCTAATGTTGAGAATAAGGATAAATAACTTGAAATCATTGTAGAACACATTCTAGAAAGGAAATGACAAAATGGTAATTTTATGAGGATGGCTAGGTCCTATCCACTATCTTATAAAGTGACTCATAAAATAGAAACCCATGAGGGTGTCAATAAGAAAGATAAAATAAAAGTGAGGGAGACTTCTTACAAAGTAACTCACCAAAATAAAAACCCAAAGGATGCTAAAATAACATTGACAAGCAACAATTAAAATATGGTGGTTTTGTAAGGAATGTTAGGTCCTATCCATGTTCTTACAAAGAAAATCATAAAATAAAGACCCATGGAGTGAAAAAAATAAGAGAAAATGAAAGAAGATAATTAAGACTATGGTACGTCAAGAAACTAAAAGACTGAAAGGGAGGACTAAAGGTTTGTGAAAAGGAGAAACTTGCTATAGAGGAAGAGACCCGTGGTTAAGTAAAATATAAAAAGTGTTAGATAGATATAGATAGAAAACATTAAAAGAAGTAAATGTTTAGGAAAATTACTTTTTGAGGAATTGTTCATTAGTGATCTATTTAAAACCATGGCCTTCATTAGTTTGAATATGATAAGTGCTTGGACCAAGAATATCTCTAACTATATATGGGCCCCACCATTTTTGGCCATATTTACCTTCTTTATCATGGGTGTAGTATAATTTAAGGATAAGATCACTAACATTAAAAGTATGAACTTTAACATGTTTTTTGTGTTATCAGTCGATATAAGCCTTGTATTGGTGGTTATGTTACAAGTAAAAAATATGGCATTAATCAAAAAGATAAAGGGCATGAAGGTGAGATTCACATAATTATTCATTGGAAATAATACCATGAAAAGATATAGAAAGAGAGGTAAGATCAACTTCTAATGGAAGAAATGACTCAGAACCATAAACTAATGGGAATGGAGTTGCCCCAATGGTAGTACATATGCTATTCTGATAGGTCCAAAGTATAGGGTAAAGATGAATATGCCAATCCATAAAGGTTTCATGAACTGTATTTTGAATAATTTTTTCAAGAATTTTATTAGTGCCCTCAACTTTAACATTATATTATGGATGATAAGGCATGGGAAAATTGTGATTAATCTTTAATTTAGTGAAAATTTGTTGAACATGTTTATTTATTAAATTACCACCATTATCTAAAATGATGGTATGGAGAACACAAAACTAGAAAATGATTTGGTTAAGAATGAATTTATAAATGGTAGGACTGGTGAAATTTGTTGTTCCCAAAATCTGTCACTTGTTTTTGTGGACAACATATCAACTATTTTGGTCCTACAGGCCAAAATGATCTCTTCCTTTTTCAAATAATGTTCTAAGTATCCAAGTTCTTCAATTATTCAAGTGTTTTCAGTTAAGGGACTCACAGGTTCAACCGGTGGGCTTTCACGAAGAAATAAGTTCTAAACATAGGCATTTCAAGGCTGGTTCAATGCTGAGGTTCAATCAAAAGACTAACAATGGGCTTCAAACAAATGGAATAAACCATTAAACCCCACCTCTGAAAGGTTCAAAGGTTCAATGAGTTCAAATGTTCAACAACATTGGTAGACCTCAAGAGTTGAGTACTTCAAAGAGTTCAATGAAGTTCAACCACTTCAAGGTTTAATGGCTTTGATGGACTTAAAGAAAAGCATACTTCAATGAGTTAAGACTAAAATAATGAACCATTGAACCTTGAACTTCCAAAGGTTCAAATTTCATGGGTTTAATGAGTTCAACAAAAAAGAAAAGGATCCAAAAAGTTCAAAGCTTTAAAGGATTCAAAGAAAGAGAATGAACCATTGTAATGTGAACTAAAATGGTTCAAGGTTCAAAGGTTCAAAGGGTTCAAAGAATTCAAAGTTCAGAAGGAAGCTTTGAGCGAATGAAGGAAGTGGAAGATTACAAAAAGGAGTTCAACCAAATGGTTCAACAGAAGAAGGAAAAAGAAAGTGAATGCGGCTCTTTGAAAGAAAGATTGAACCGACGAGCTGAGTGAACAGACAAGCCAATTAAACTGCCCAAACTAGTAAGCCATTAAAACTTTGAACCAAAAGAGTTCAAGGTTCAAGGTTCAAAGTGGTTCAAGTGACCAAGTGACCAATGATGTCCCCATGGATGTCAAATTCAAGGTAATGAAAAATCCATTTATTTTCAAATGTGGCATGAACCTGAGAATGAATTCAATGAATAGCTAAGGAAAGAGCTGAAAGAAAAAATAGCCTGAGAGCTCAAATTTCAAGGAAGAGACAAAATGAAATAAGAAAAGGATGAATGCTATAAGAAATATAGAAATATCTCTAAGAGAGTTATTCTAGTAGGTGGACAGTCCACCAAGTGGACATCAGAGAGTGCAAAGATTCAAAGGCATAGCCTATTTTTCTCCCTTGGAGTAAAAGTGAATGGATAACTATGTAAGTATCATTAAGAAAATAGATGACCCATGATTAGGAGGAGACATTTGAGATGTTTCTAAATGCCAAAGTTAAGGCTGATGATCCATTCCAACATGGCCCCTTCCTAGAATTTTAAATGCATTCAAGGCATTAAATTCATCATGGGATATTTTGTGAAGTAAAGCACCAAGTATTTCTTTGCTGCTATATATTTTAATCTCTCATCTTATGCAAAGGGAGATCTCTCTATTGTATAAGCAAAACTCTACCCAAATTGAAAGGCATTACTGAGACTTTGAGCTCAGATTGTTAATCATATTTTATTATTTAAATGAGAAAGCAAGTGACCTTTCAGACTTTGTGCTGAGATAGCTTATGTTGTTTAGGATATTGTTCTTGTGTTTGTTTACTAAATACCATCTTTTCCATTTAATTAAATAAGTAGAACTAGTGGAAGTAATCTAAAAGGTGTCTTGAAGCCAACTGTGGCAAGACTTTATGCTGCCATAGTTATCTTTAGTTTGTGTTTTCTTTTTTAGTGTAAAGGATACTGGGAAGACATTGTGCTCCCATTATCTTTTGTAATATTTCACTCTTTTGTAGTTTAGGTGGTGACTTTGTGATACACTTAATTTTTCTATGTTACTATGCCCTGTTTCAGTGAAGGAAGTAATGAAAGACTTTGTGCTTTCATGGGTTTCTCATGGTTACAATTACTACCATGAAATAATATGGCTGTTGACTAGAATTTTTTTTTTTAAGAAGTAAAGTACCTTCAACAATTACCTAAGATTTCTTCTTTTATCTATGAACATCATCTTTGAAAAAAGAGAGATGGATGGTGTTATCCCACCCTTGAGTGTATTTTCAACATGTATATATATACTATAGATTATAGGGAACCTCCCATTGATGAGGGGAGATATTTATCCCATTTTGATGTGATAGACCTACACATTTTGCCAATCAAATATCCTTATGTTGTGGTTAAATAAACTATTTTTTTATCAGTTAGCTGGTGATAAAATATTCACCCAATAGTTTTTTGGTGACTCTGCTGGGGAAAAAATGTGTAGTTTGAAGCCTTAAGCTTCAGATTGAAGCAGTTCCAGTTCTTTCCATTTTCCATTATATACTTTGGTAGATCCATGGTATACATGAAGCTAGAGAGCTAAAGGTATTGTGGACCCTATATTCAAGTTGGTACAACAAAGTAATTTAGATCTGTTTCCTTCACCATCTCACCTTCAGCAAAATAGGAGTTTTCTTCCTACAAAAGTCATATCTCCATTACCAGGCATAACTTCTCTTTTCTCTACTAGCAGAGCTTTGTTAATACATACCCCTTAGATATTTTTTATCCCTCCCTTAAATATTCACATAATGGAAGCTCAAGGCCCTTGGGGTAACACTTTTGGTCCCCTGAATCTAACTCCACCTCTACATGAGCTACCACATAGTTCAAGGAAGAATTTCCCCTAGTTCTTTGGTGATGGAAGAGTTCATCTTGATGAATATATTTCAGCCTTCATCATAGCTTGTGGCATGATAGGTGTGGAGTATGAGGACATAACAGTCAAGCTATTTGTAGAAACATTACAAGGTGCTGCTATAGACTAGTTTTATCATTTGTAGGCCCAGACTATGACTAATTAGAACACCCTCAAGGCCAAATTCAAATCCAAGTTCAAGCCTACAAAAGATGTCCATGCCCTATTGGCTCAGCTCACATAGATGAAGAATGAGCCTCATGAACCTATGGGGGACTTCATAGCCAAATTTGACAAGCCGAGGAATAAGATTCCCACAATTGCTTAGCCAACAACAAAAAATATCAAATGATTCTTCATAAACTCTCAACTTCCTGAAGTGAGTTTCTTGTTGAGGCAAGCTAGCCACATAGACCTTGTTGTAGCTCAAGATTTGGACACTAAGGTCAAAGATAGTCTCATCTTGGTAGGAAAGATAAGAAGGGATCTTAACAAAAGTAAACCTTCTTCATCTTCTGAGTTTTCTTCTACAGGCACCACTAATCCTATGGTGTAAAAGCTAGAAAATGAGTTGTTAGCTCTCACAAATAAAATGGCACAAGGGATTTCTACTCCTTCATATTGAGATATACCAAGGAGGAATTTTCCTAATTAGTCATACCAAGGCAGTGCTACTAGGAATCAAGGGCAACTAAATCATCTTCCTCCCCCACAAGGGAAACTTGCCATTGAAGTAGCTCCAACCAACTCAGCAATTGGATACCTCGAAACTAAATCTAATTTATCTTTTAAACCTAAGTTGAACCAAGAATATGGCACTAATATCTTTATAGAATATCAAGAAGAATCACCTAATGACTCCAACATTGGTTTCCTAAATTACTAGGATCAACCTAGAAGTAAAGGTGAAGCATTTGATGGATCATATGCAGTGTTTACTAGCTCATAGAACTAGTCATCTCAACAAGGTAATAAGGGAAAAATAGGGGAAGGATCTCAACCAACAATTTCAATTTCTAAATGAGGGACTTCTCTACCTTTCCAATCAAAGGACCCGATGAGCAATAAAAAAGTAAGTACCTCAAGTATTCCTGCACTTTATGCTTCAAATTTGTAGACTAGTACCACAACTAAAAAAAACTAGAAGGATGAACTTCCTTCCTCTATTCTCAGTCCTTTTCAGTCATTTTACATAATTGACCATGTTAAGAAGACCAAAATTCAAATATTTAAATTTGAATTCTTGCAATCTAACCCTGAGCAGTTGGATAGCTTAGTTGAATGTGTGAAGAGTAAAGCTATCCCTGTAGGACAAGAAATTTTGAAGGTAACTCCCAATCCCACCAAGAACACATCCACCCAAATAACCTTTTGATTACTCCTTTAAATTCCCTTGGGAAGATAGATCCATTTTATGTCTCCTTATTGATAAATGGTCATCAGCTAAACAATTACATAATTGACTCGGGCACATCTAATAATGTCATGCCTACCAAGGTGGCATAATATCTTGGTCTCACATTGACCAAGACCTTTGAGAGATGTTTCTCCATGGAAAAAAAACAAGTACCTTTGCTGGAACAAATCAAGGATGCCTAATTTGCATTTGTAGCCTTTCCAAAAAAGAGAATCAAAATGGCAGTCTTGGTGGCCGACGTCCCAGCCTCATACGACATCCTTCTTGGGCAAATTTTTTGTAAGGACATTGGTGGAGAGTTAAGAATGGACCTATCTGAGGCAAGGATCCCTATCAAAAGCATCATGTAGAGACTATTCCCTAAGAAGGATTTGAAGTACATTGTCACCCAAACATCAGCCCCTAAAGCTCAAATTTTGTTTGAGTCTTCAGGAATGGGTAATTACTTTCTATCCATAGAGGATGTTCCTATATTATCTGATGAAATTTCTAAATGTGACAGTCTAACAATCAATTTAGACAAAATAATAGAAGAATTAATAGAGCACAGTTTAGATGCAAAAGGATCTCCCCTTCCAAATGAAGAAAAATATGAGGAGAGATCAGATTCTGATTATGTTTGGATGTTAGAATTTGATGGTAGTTATTCTTCTACAAGCTTTGGAGCCAAGATTGTGTTGATATCTCATTGACGAGATATTTTTATTTATTCATATAAGTTTTAGTTTAGCAACACCAACAACACTACTGAGTATGAATCTATATTACTCAAGTTAAAGGTAGCTTAAGACAAAAGTGTTAAACTTTTTCATGCCAAAGGAGATGCTGAGTTGGTGGTTTCTTAGGTGAGAAACCTGTATCAAACCAAGAATGAGAGATTGTGCCATTATCACAATTTGGTGTGGGACTGCATTGAAAGATTTGATGCTTTCAATATCTCTGTAGTGCCTAGAGAGTTCAATGATCAAGTTGATTCATTGGCTATTTCTATGACCCTCATGGTTCCTCACCCTAACTTCAAAAGGAATAGGTAAACTATCAAATTGGTCTTTTGACTAAGTGTGCTTGATAATGCCAACCATTGGAAGGTATTCAATGGTGATAATCAAATCATTAACTTTCTTGAAGAAATGGACAACTTTTAAAATCTTCATTTTAAAGGTAGTGAGTATCTACCACAAGAATCAGCTCCTAAAACAAGCTCAGACATAGGTGAAGAATTCTTGTATCTTAAAGAGAATAAAATCCCAAAAGGATTGGTTTCCCTTGAGAAATTGTTTGATAAGTAGGATAGGTTCATCAAGCAACAACAAAAAGATTCAAGCTCCTCCTAGGAGTTTGATCAAATTAATTTGAGTACTAAGGAAAATCCCAAGATGGTGAACATTAGAAAGTGTTGCACTCCTGAGGAGAAGCTCAAATTTACTATTTTACTTCACTATTACATAGATGTTTTTGCATACTCCTATGATGATCTGAAGTCAGTCAGGCCTAAAGAAATTGACCATGAAATTCCTCTCAAGAGTGATTATTTGCCTCACAAGCAAAAATCTAGGAAGTACAACCCCAAGATATCATGTACTATTTTGTCTAAGATATATAAAATGCTAAACGCAAGAATAATTTTTCTAATCCATCATTCTACATGGATTGCAAACATAGTCCCTGTGAGGAAAAAGAATGGGGAAATTAGCCTATGTGTGGATTTCAAAAACTTGAATCAATCCTCTGTAAAGGATAACTACCCTTTGCCCATCATGGATCAAGTCCTTTAGACAGTGACTGGTTTAGATATTTTATCAATTTTAGATGGTTTTTTAGGGTATAATCAAGTGGAGGTTGATGAAGCAGACCAACATAAGACTACCTTCACTACACCTTAGGGTAATTTTGCATATCGCAGAATGCCTTTTCACTTGATTAATGCTAGAACCACCGTCTAAAGAGTGATGGACCCTGATTTTAGAGATGAAATGGGTAAGTTAGTTGTGTTATATCTTGATGACTTGACTATCTTTTCCAAACATTATCTTGATCATGTGCATCATTTGCAACAAGTGTTGGAATGATGTCAACAGAATGGCATTTCTCTAAATCCTAAGAAGTCAATTTTTAGGGTTACAGAAGGGAAACTTCTTACTCACACTATATCTTGAGAAGGTATAAATATTGACTTATAAAGAGTTAAATCCATCTAAGAGCTTACTCTACCTACTAGTAAGACTACAGTTCACTCTTTCTTTAAAAAAGTGAATTTTATATGAAGGTTCTTTCTTGAGTTCACAGAGAAGACTTGCCACATTGTGGACATGATGAAAGGAAAGGCCACTTTTTACTATACTAAAGGAGGTAAATCATCATTTCAAGACATCAATTAAGCTATTGCCCATGCCCCAATTTTGGTTTGTCTAGATTACACCAAAGATTTCATCATGTACAGTTATGCTTCTAAACACACACTTTCAAAAATTCTAGTTTAGCATAACAAAGAAGGTATGGAATCTCCTATATCATTCATGATTTGTCGTCTCAAAGCTCATGACCTCAAATTCTCAAACATGGAGAAGCATGCTTATGCAGTAGTCAAGGCGATAAAGCACTTCTGCTTTTACATCTTGAACTCACACATTATTGCTCTGGTTCCTGATACAACAGTCAAGTCTATACTAACTCAGTAGGAGTTTGGAACCAAAAGGGGCAATTAGATTTCTAAAATTTAAGAGTTTGATCTAGTTATTAAACCAATAAATCTTGTGCGGGGAAGAGGCATTTGCCAATTAATTATTGATAACATACCATAAGAATTAGGGTATGAATAAATAGAAGTTGAAGACACACCAATAGTTCTCTTTATCACCACTATGAATGAGTGGTATTCAAATATTTATCATTTCCTTACCTATAGTGAGTGTCCTACTCACTTGTCTCATAAACAAAAGAGGACTATTAAGTTGAAAGATGTCAATTTTGTCCTTTGGGATACTGGTTTGTATAAGAGAAACCTCGATGGAGTATTCCTTTGCTACATGGATAAAGTGCAATAGAACAAACTTTTGGAGTCCTTCCACAATTTGGCTTGTGGAGAACATTTTTTTTATGCCTATGACTACCCATAAGATTCTGTAAGCTAGGTATTATTGGCCTACTCTATTTCAAGATGCATATAAATGGGTACGTAGATGTGAACTATGTCAATAGTTCATTGAAAGACCCAAGTTGGTTACATTACATCTCAAGCTAGTATTAATCAAAGAGCCATTTCAGTAATGGGGAATTGATTTCATTGGCAATGTTAATCCATCTTTAAGTGCTAGACATGATTATGTCCTCATAGCCACAGACTACTTCACCAAGTGGGTAGAAGCTATTCCATTCAAGCATGCTACTTTAGAAGTAGTATGTAATTTCCTCAAGGAAAACATCATTTCTAGGTTTGGGGTCCCAACCAAGATTGTAACAGATAATGCAGCTTATTTCTCTTCTCATGAGATTACCTAGTTCTACTTCTATTATGGGATTACCCTCTCCCACTCTTCTGACTATTTTATGCAAGGGAATGGCTAAGTAGAATCAAGCAATAAGAACCTGGTGACCATTATTAGGAAGCTGGTAGATGATAATCAAATAACTTGGCATAAAGCATTATTTGATGCTTTATGGGCATATAGAATTATGCCCAAGAGGGTGATAGGCATGTCACCTTTATAAATTTTATATGGTCTCAATGTAGAGATACCAATCACCCTAGAATTAATAGCATTAAATTTGGCAAAGGTAGTAGAATATTCAACTTTTGAAAATGCCATCGACAAGAGGATCATGTGTCTGACTGAACCTGATGAGTAGTGAACTGTGGTGGTGGACCAAATTATTGTGCATCAAAGTTTGGTGAAGAAGCTCTTCAACCAAAAATAAAAAACCTGTGATTTTTAGATTGAAGATCAAGTTATGTTATGGGACAAAAAAAGAGAACCAAAGGGAATGCATGTGAAGTTTGATTCCTTATGGAGAGGCCCATTTGCTATTCATTAGCTCAATGGTGAAAATAGTTTCCTATTGAAGTATCAAGATGGCATACCCTTTTCACTACCTCACAGTGGGTAGCATCTGAAGCACTTTAATTCTTGAAGTATCAGATAAGTCTAGTTGTACATATGTATAATTTTTGTATAGTCTTTAGTTTTGTTTTACATTGTTCATTTTCATTTTTGGTGCCTTTATTTTTGGGTAGCGTGACTCCATAACCTAATGGCATACATGAAGGCACTGAGATTCTAGATTTTACTCCCTTTGATTATTTTTACAATGGATGGAAGTTCCCCAACTCGAGCCAGTTGTTGTTCCCAAAATCTGTCACTTGCTTTTGTGGACAATATATCAACTATTTTGGTCTTGCAAGCCAAAATGATCTCATCCTTTTAAGAAAAAAATGTTTTAAACATCCAAGTTCTTTAATTACTTAATAATGTTTAGATAAGGGACTCACAAGCTCAATACATTCCACAAGTTCAACTGGTGGGCTTTCACAAAGAAACACGTTCTAAACACTTAGGCATTTCAAGGTTGGTTCAATGCCAAGGTTTAATCAAAAGACTAATGGTGGGCTTCAAACAAATGGAATGAACCGTGAAACTAATGAACCATTGAACCTCACTTCTGAAAGGTTCAAAAGTTCAATGAGTTCAAAGGTTTAATGACATCGGTGGACTTAAAGAGTTGAGCACTTCAAAGAGATTAAAGAAGTTCAACCACTTCAAGGTTCAATGAATTTGATAGACTTAAATAAAAGGAGACTTCAAAGAGTTAAGATTGAACCAATGAACCATTAAACCTTGAACTTCCAAAGGTTCAAAGTTCAAGGGTTCAACAAAAAAGAAAAAGGATCCAGAAAGTTCAAAGCTTCAAAGGATTCAAAGAAAGAGAATGAACTGTTGAACTTTGAATTGAAATGGTTCAAGGTTCAAAGGATCAAAGGGTTCAAAGAATTTAAAGTTTAGAAGGAATCTTCAAGTGAATGAAGGAAGTGGAAGATTCTAGAAAGGAGTTCAACCAAATGGTTCAATAGAAGAAGAAAAAAGAAAGTGAGTGCAACTCTTTGAAAGAAAAATTTAACTGACGAGCCAAGTGAATAGACAAGCTGATTGAACCACTTAAACCATTAAACCATTGAAATTTGGAACCAAAAGAGTGCAAGGTTCAAGGTTCAAAGTGGTTCAAGTGACTAACTGACCAATGATGTCCCTGCAGATGTCAAATTTAGGGTAATGAAATATCCATTTATTTTCAAATGTGGTGTGAACCTAGGAATGAATTCAGTGAACAAATAAGGAAAGAGATGAAAGAGCTAGCTAAAAGTGAGAAGATAGCTTGAGAGCTCAGATTGCAAGGAAAAGACAAAATGAACCAAAAAAAGGATGAATGCTATAGGAAATTTAGAAATATTTGTAGGAGAGTTATTCCAATAGGTGGAATAGTCCACCAAGTGGACATCAGAGAGCATGAATATTCAAAGGCATGGCCTATTTTTCTCCCTTAGAGTAAAAGCTAATGGACAACAATGTAAGTATCATTAAGAATACTAGATAACCCATGCTTAGGAGGAGACATTTGAGATGTTTTTGAATGCCAATGTTAAGGGCGATGATCTATTCTAGCATGGCCCCTTCCTAGAATTTCAAATGCATTCAAGGCATTGAATGTAATATGGGATATTTTTTGAAGCAAAGTGCCAAGTCTTTCATAGCTACTATATATTGTAATCTCTCATCTTATGTAAAGGGATATCTCTCTATTATTGAAGAAAAATGTTGCCCAAATTGAAAGGCATTACTAAGACTTTGAGCTTAGATTCTTAGTCATATTTTGTTATTTGAATGAGAAAGCAAGTGACCTTTCAGACTTTGTACTAAGATAGCTTGTGTTATTTAAGAGATTTTTCTTGTGTCTATTTCTTGAATACCATCTTTTCCATTTAATTAAATAAACATAACTAGTGGAACTAATCTGAAAGGTGTCTTGAAGCCAACTGTGGGAAGACTTTGTGCTGCCATACTTATCTTTAGTGTGTGTTTTATTTTTTAGTGTAAAGGATCTTGGGAAGACTTTTTGCTCCCATTATCCTTCATAATATTTCATTCTTTTGTAGTTGAGGTGGATACTTTGTGCTACACTTCATTTTGCTATGTTACTACACACTATTTTAGTGAAGGAAGCAATGAAAGACTTTGTGCTTTCATGGGTTTCTCGTGGTTACAATTACTACCAAGAAGGAATTTGGTTGTTGACTGAATATTACTTCTGAAAGAAGAGAAGTAACTTTAGTAATTACCCAGGATTTCTCCTTTGTTTTGTGAACATCATCTCTAAAAAAAGAGAGATGGATGGTGTTATCCCACCCTTGAGTGTATTTTCATCATATATTACTATATATGTACTATAGATTATATGGAACCTCCCCTTGATGCGAGGAGAGATTTATCCCATTTTGATGTGGTAGACCTACACATTTTGTCGATCAAATCTCCTTATGTTGTGGTTGAAACAACTATTTTTCCGTCAGTTAACTGGTGACAAAATATTCACCCAACAACATTAACAAGGGGCATGACTTCTACCCACTTGGTAAAATATTTGGTAGTAGTAATTATAAAGACATGCCCATTTTGGGAGCAAGGAATTTTACCAATGAGATCGAATCCCCATGTGGAAAGTGGTCAAGGAGATTTAATAGTTTGAAGATTAGGAGGTGAATAGATAAGATCATTATGAAGTTAACAAGGAGTACACTTTTTAGCATATTTGATTACATCCTTTTTAAAAGTAGGCAAAAAGTAACCCATACATAGGCATTTACATGTTGTATCATTTTGCTAGAGTGAGCACCACAAATGCCCCCATGTGCTTATTCAAGAATAGAAGGGACCTCATCTTGCATAATACAATATATCAAGGTACCTTCAACATTGTGATAGTAAAGTATGTTGTGTCAAAATACATATTTCAAATCTTGTTTATGAATACGTGTCTTTTTATGAGAGTCTAAATTAGGAGGATAAGTTTGGTGTTCTAAAAATTCAATGATGTCTTGGTGCCAAGGGCTTTGTTGAATGGTAAAAACCTTGATATGACAAATAAGTGACTGTGATGGTTGAGTAGAGCATGGATGTTTTGTCATTTATATAAGAAAATTAGGGTGAGAAATAACTTTGTGTGAATGAAATATAGATGTTGAAGAGGCAAGGGAATCAATAATAGAATTTTGATCTCTAGGAGCAGGCTCAATAGTGAAAGAGATAAATTTCTTAGCAAGAGTGGTTGCAATTTGATGATATGAAATAAGGTTTTCAAATTTAGATTTATACTAACCATTAGCTTGATGGTAAATAAGTTATGAATCACCTAAAGAATGAAGATATTGAATGTCTAAATCAAGATCAAATTTCATGCCTAATATAAGAGCTTTGTACTCAACCATATTGTTGGTGACATCAAAGGTGAAGCAAAAATATAAAGGAATGATTTTATCAAGAGGAATAGTGAGAATACAACCTTCCCCAACTCCTTGAAGGCATTTAATAGCATCAAATTGAAGGGTCCAAATATCCTCATGTAAGTCAACATTAATTTTGGGAATCTCCTTGATAACTACCTTTGGTTTAGTAGTACCAAAGGGAGTATAAGATTATTCAAGATTATTGGTTTCAATATCAATGGTAAAGCTATGAAGTTAATATTTAAGAGAGATAGCTTAATTAAGACCTTCAATGTAAAGGATATTGTCATCAAGAAGGTCATCTGAAAGGGAAGAAGTAGCTAAAATGGGAGATACAAGAAGTTGATCAGCTATGACTTGTCCTTTAACAAAATTTTACGTGATGATGTGAAGATCAAATTCCATAAGTAATACCATCCATTTACCTAAGGCATCCTTAAGAGGTAGATTAATGAAATTAGGATTAGCTTGAGGATGAATAGTTAGAGGTTGATTAGCCACATTGATTAAGTTTTTTTGACATTGCATCATTTGGTTGGTGTTATAAATATTAATACTTTTAATTTGTTGACTAATTTGGGCTAATAGTTGACTTCTATCAGGGGGTGGGTTAGTGTTGATAGGAGCACTCCCCAAATTGGTATTAGGGAAAAGATTATAAAAATATGGATTACTAGTGGGATTGTTAAGTAAACTTGTATCAATCACTCCCATATTAGTTTTAATCTTTTAAATATGAGAAGTTTCTTGATAACTAGAGAAAGGATCAGATCCATCAACTTCATCTTGACATGTTATTTGCACCATGTTACAATTCCTAGATGGAGGAGAAGAGGTTCTCCAAGAGTGATGGTTCTCTTGGAAAGAAAAGAGATGAAGAAATGAACATCCTATATAGTACCTAAATGGATTTAGACTATCCAAGAAGATTTTGATAGGAGACTTCATTCTAACTGAAGAGAGATGAACATAATTCAAAATTGAAGAGATGGGAAATTATGTTGATGAACAGGGAAAGTAAGAACTAGTACATGGTCAACTAGGTTGATCTAGTACAGAAAATAGGGCTTGAAAATAGTATAGGGTCAACTGGGTTGATCAAGTATAATAAAAAAGGTAAGAAAAATAGTAAAAAGGAGCTATAAATTATATTGGGTTGACTAAGTTGATCGAGTATACTGCATAGGGGTTAAAAAAGGTACAATATCGACTAGGTTGATCTATTATAGTATATAGGGAGAAAGAGAAAGATGATAACAAGTTATGAATTGAAATAAGACAATTATTGTAGTTAATCTAAGAAATAAAGAGATGAAGTGAATAAAATAGTTAATTGGATCAATGCTAGCCAATCCAATTGAGGCACACAAAACAAAACCTTTCACCAACCTTATCTAATGAAAGTTTTTGGACACACAATTGAGCAAAGAGCAAGAAAATAACTTGAAAAGTAAATCTAAATAATTGGTCAACCTAATTTTTTATTAGATTATTAAGAATGATTTTTAATGTGATTAGAAGTTGGCTATAAATAAGGTACTAGATAACAATATAACGATGGTTTTAGGTAGTTTGGGTTGAAAGGGACTATAGTGGTAATGATAAAGGATTGGTATTGGGTTTTACTCCCTTACTTCACACACCACAGAGATAAGGGTATTGCATTCTTATCCAAAATATACCATTAAACATGATTTATACTTGACTAGAGCATTAATTCAACTTACTTCTTGGTGATTAATCTAAGTAGATTAGCCTAGGGTATAAAAAGTAAAGTGTTTATTTATGTTATGTGATTTGGATATGTGTGCATAAAATATAAATAGTGAAACTAAGTGATTACTTTAAATACCCTTAATTAAACGATGTGAACTATTTTAAAAATGTAAACAACAAGAAAATAAATGTGTGAGATAATTACTAGTAGATATGAGGTTAATTACAACTTTGAAACAAGGTATGATGATAACACTATATGAAAGAAATATAGATTAGGGTCCATATGGTTGAACCTATAATATGGAAGCAAGATTTTAAAATAAACTATGTCAATAGTGTCGATCCAATTATTTTAGATAGCATATAGAACACAAAACTATGTTGGCAGTGTCGATCTAGTTGACTATGCAAGGGAAGTTTTGAAGACTATAAACTATGAAAGAAAAAGAGTAAAAGATAGAATTAGATAATAATAAAGGAACCTTAGTGGATCAAAGATGCAATTAATAAGATTGCTAGTCTATAACATATAAGTATGCTTAAGAAACCTACAAACTAGGTCAAAAATATCAATCAAGATATATAAGAACTTGCTAAAAAGTGCTAAAACTATAAGCAGTCAACTGGGTCAAATTAGTAGGTTAATATAGATGTTGGAAAATATGGAAACCTATATTGGGTTGACTAGGTTTATCTAGTTACCTATTCTTGGAAACCTGTGCAAAGAGAAAAATAGATGGGTTGATAGAATCAATCTATAATGTCAAAAATATATGATAAAAATGTTGATAAAATGAATTAAATAAATGAAGTAAAATTGAACAAATATTTCAAGGGTTAGTTCACATTTGACTCACTAGAATGTATGAAATCAAAAATTCATCATGTCTATGAATTAATCCTAGATTAGATAAGATAGATCACACCTACACTTCTAACTGGGATACACTTGTTAATCATGAACGTAACCAATATGGGGATATTCTAGACCTGATTAGGGGATTATTTGTATCACTTGTCAAAAAATATCATGATAAGAAGGGTTTAAAATACTACAGTCTAACATAATCACATAACAACCCTAATTGAGTCCTAAGGTTTAAAATGTTCACTCTATTCTATTAACAAGAAAGCAAAATCTAATCTAGTGCTCACCAAAGCTTGTGGCACAAAGTGTAGGGTTAGAAGAAATAAAAAAAATATTATAGGGAAATTAAATTAAAATATGTGATTAACACCATAATACATGAAATATGAAAGATAGTATTATTTGAGCCAACACTTATAACTACGAAAAGAGAGTAGAACAAAGCTAGAATATACTTACCTAAATGTGAACCCATTGAGACTCAATCTCTCCCTTGGACAAAATGGCTTTGCAAGAGGAGGTTTTTATTTGTAAATATCACTAAAAAAGGCCAAAGCATCCAAGACTTATCCACAAGACTAGATTCTCCAAAAATAAAAAACCTAAGCTAAGTCTCCTCAAGTAGAATGGTGGAAGAGTAGATTGTGAAGAAGCATGAGAAAATAATGAATCTTAATTGCACATATCAATAATGATAGAAATGATATTTTATATATAGGTATATCTTGTCCTAAATATTTTTGGGAATATTGGTTAGACAGGGTCAATGCAGTTGACCTAGTGTGTTTTTTGAGGATAATTCATAAGTCTATGCTAGGTTGGTTGAGAGGCTAACAAACCAAGAAAGTAAAGAATAACCCTAAACTATAATGGGTTGAGCCAATCAGCCTAGTAAAATAGATAGTCAAAAAGGAGTTTAATACAATAATGGAGGGATGGAAAGAGGAAAACACTATATTAATACTCAAGGGAGGAGAAATAACTTACGTAATCATTTTGGGAGCTAGTTAGATTGGTAATAGTGTTGTAAAAAGGGACAACAATCCTAAAAATCACCAAAGGTCAACCCAACCCTTTCTCAATGCACCCCTTAACGCATGTACTTAGAGAGATTGAGTTTTGATGGGTTCTTGAAAGATGTAAAGCATTAGTATTTGATAAAATGTTGAAAATATTATGTGTATAGTACATATGGAATTCAATAATATGAAGTAGTTTTGTTAGTTTAGGGCTTTATATGTTATAATTAGTTATATTTATCTTCTCATTTACTTTTTTTGTCTTATTGGAGTCAAAAAACTATTTGTAAACAAGAATATGTCAACTAAACACATTTATCGTCCATTTTATTTGAATAGGGAGGTGTTATGCTTACCAAAGTAAAATCATCTTTTGCCTTATTTAAATCCTCATTTGAAACATTGTCTTTGTATTATCTAAATGACATTGATATGTTGTTCATTTGAGTATAGTCCATTTATTTAAGTCCATTTTTAGTTTAAATTCAAAATCTCATCTTTCAAAATTCTATTCCAAAGTGTTAACTAGTTTACCGTTTGCACTTGGTTTGAGTTAACTTGGTAATGATTTCCCATTTGGGTTGAAGGTCATTAAATAGAATCATTATCATCCATTTGATCATTGTGAACTTAGATTATCCTGTATATCAATCACACTCTATTTCTTAGAACCAATTTTATTTCTTATTACCATGTGGTGGCATTGTGCTGCCCATTTGGTTTTAGTTTTATACTTAGGATTTCTTGTGAATTTTCAAATCATGTAAATCTTAGTTTGCATTTTTAATTTCCTCATAAAAAAGGCTTTCTTCTAATTTTTTATTTGTAACTCATTGAATTTATCCCTAGAATTTATGGTATTAATGTATTTTTAGCCTATGTTCGGTGTACTAGTTTACACTTTAGGCTTCAAATTTATCATACCCTCTTTCAATTTAATGCTTTCAACCCACCAAAGTTGAGTAATTTCATAACCATTTCTTATAACTATGAGGTATTATACCACTTCTCTTTCTTATAGTCTCTTTTTACCTTTTCACTTGTTTAGATAAAATCAAAACACATCTTTTAATGTTTGTAGTTTTTTTTTTCAAAATATTATCAAACATAGAGAAAACTTTTCTAGATGTGATGCAAATGTACACTCATAGTGGGGTCTCTTACATCCCTGACTATTATGAGGAGAAATTTTATGATGGGAAAGAAAATCCCATGGTATTTGAAGACATTCCCATGACTGTAAGATTTGAGGAAGACTACTTTAAACATCAACCCCTAGAGGAAAAAGATGAAATATTATTAAGGTTGATTTAATTAGATTCTATATTACCATTAGAGTTTCCAATGGAACAACTACATACCTTGGTTAGGGTGGAAGAAAAATAGTAAAAACAATCCCTCACACATATTGTAAAATCAAACATTGCTTCTTCTAACAAAGGAAAAGAATTGATCATAAAATCAACACCTAATGATCAATATATTATTACAAATATCAAGAAGATAAGCTAGTGATATGCATACCAACTCATCATGGACTTGACTAACTCTTTAGTTTCCACTTCCATACACAACGATGCTTCCAAGGAGTAAGGGAATGTGGTAGAGCCCATGTAGAATACTTTAGTTGAGAACACACCCAAGATGGATCATGATTTCTTAATTAAACAACCCAAGAAATAAAATGTTCCACAGCATGCTTTGATAGATGTAGAGCATACATTTTTCAATCATTAAAAACCTCTTATTCCTTCATAAAATCAAGGACCAAAACATTTAGTGCTTATTAAGGTGATTATTCAAAATAATAATTCAAGTTCTTCTCAACCTATGTATACTCTGGTGAATAGACCATGGACTCCCCAAAATAAATAAAACACTTATAACTCAAAGTGGCTGACTTTAGGGAATTTTTATCAACCTAAGAATTAGTGGCTCACTTATTTGACTCAAGGAGAAAACCAAAAAAAAATTAGATTCTAGGGTGTATATCCCTAAAAAATCCATGAAATAGGGGCACATACCACCCAAACAAAATTATTTTCCACCTACCAATGCACCAAACATGCAAGAGTGGAATTCAATGAAAGAACTTGTGTCATGATTAGAGATAGGAGACTAAATCAAGAAGTACAAATTTGATGAGATATGCCCATAACCATTCAATTGAGTATTCTATATATCCCCTTTATGCCTCATTTTGAGGCACTCAAATTTGACAAATACAAATGGAAGGGTGACCCTTGTGAATACATTAAGGCATTCTTTATGTTATGGCAAGAGGTGCTTACAACATCATTTATTTTCTTCACTTGTTTCCATGAAGTTTAGTGGATAATATTTAGACTAACTTCTTAAGTTACCCAAGAGATCAGTTGTATATTGGAATAACCTATCTAAAAAAAATTTCAACCACTTCTCATATAATATTGAGCATGAATTAACTATAGCTAACTTGTGTGAAGACAAATAATGAGATGGAGAAAGATTCATAGCATACCTATAAAGGTGGAGAGAATTAACTAGATTCTTTCAACATAATTTTATATAAAAATAGTTGGCCAACATTTTTGCATAGAATTTACACCCTAAGGTGGTACATAATCTATGGCTTTCTTGTATGAAAAAATTTAAATAAATTATCTATCAGGGTGTGTAGATTGTGAAGGCACTTATTAGTAAAGGCCTTATCAAGATTTATTCATAGGGTTAAATGTCAAATTAGACCCAGTCTCCTATGTAAACTATTTCAATAGAGAATCTTAAAGGGTTCAATAAGAACAAGAACATGGTTAGGAATGGAGTGACTTAATCAAGACATGTTTAATTGTGATAGGATCCGCCAACTCCAAATGTGGAATTATCTCCACCTAATCCACCAAGAACTTTATAAAGAGTCCCTCCATGTAGGGAATTCAAAAATAGGTATAGAGTCTTCAACAAACTGGGAGATCCTATGGAGACTATGTTCCAAAATCTTGTAGTAGATAATTTGATTATATAGCCTATATCAAGGCCATTTATTGAAGATCAACCCAAACCCAACTGGTATCAAGCAAATTAATTTTTTAACTTCCATCATGTTATTAGTCATGGTGATTATAGATGCATTCAATTATAAAATATAATTGAATATTTGATTGAAATTGGTGAAGTTGAAATCAAACTTACTTCACAAAACATTAATCAAGAAATGGGCATTTACAAGGATCCATTTCTTAGACATAATAAAAAACTAGCAAGAAATAATTAGAACCAAGGGTAGAATCAATGATAGAATTAGAACCAAGTCCAAATCATAATTGTCATGATCATAATAAGTATCATAATACCCATGCTAATAAATTGGGTTACAATAACATGCCTTATGACTATAATGACATTGTGGGGTAAATTTTTGCAAACCATATTAGCACTATCACTATTAAATCCCATGAGTCATCTCACACTTCTTAAAGTATTGGAACCATTATTATAAGGTCCACACCCTCTCCCTAAATTAATGAAACATCATGTAAAAGCAATTATGTTGTGCCTTTGTTTGCATAGATTACTATTTTTGGAACCCCATCCTTCTTCTAATTATAATGGCATCTCATCGACTTAAAAATATGCCAATGCAACTAGATGGATACAAGTCATCCTCCAAGGCCCTTTGCCTTTGTATTATAATTATAATGGCTCCTTGCCACCTCTAAATTACATAACCTCAACTAGACACTCATGAATTACCCTTTAGGGCCCTTTTCCCCCTTTTACCACTGGACCCAATGTAAACATTATGCCTTCAGATCTAAAGTTCAACATTTTGTTAATCAAGGTTAAACCATCTCATCCTACTATTGAAAAGCCTCGTAGTTTATCAAACCAACTGCAAATTTATATTTTAGATTTTTTGCGTACATCTAAAATCCATAGAACTATTTTGAATGACCTTCTTCAATAATCCACTATTCCCCAAGACATTAACCTTGAATAGTTCCAAAAACTTGTAATACATTTATCTTGATTTTTATAGGTTACATTTGATTATAAATACATGGCCACTCTTGTTCCTATCCATAATAACCCCTTGCATATAGAGGTTGTCATTCAAAACCATAAAATCAAGAAAATTATTATAGACAATAGTTTAGGGCTAAACATAGTGTCTCTTAATCTTGTCTAATGATTGGGCTACATTGTGAAGGACATTCAACTAGAGATGATAACAATAAAGGCATAAAACAATACCAAGAGGGAACATTTTAGTATTATTTATTTACCAATCATTAATGGGTCTTTGTCCCATCATACTTTCTTACATATTGTGGATATTGTGTTACCTTATGACATACTTCTTGGTTATCTCTAGATCCATAAAGTACAAGCTATCCCATCCAATTTATATCAATGCCTTAAGTTTCCCCATGATGGGATCAAGGTCAGCATTCCTATTTTTTTACATCCTTATTAGTACTACAAACATCTTGAGGTTGAATTTTGTAATTATTACTATTGTCTTCTTTTTAAATTCATTTTAAATAAGAATAAGGAAATAGTTTTGCATCCAATAAAATCTAATTATATCAACCCTAGTGACCTTTCTTTCACTTTAGAGGGTTTATTTCTCACAAATCTTGTAAAATAGGTTATTATAGAAGATTTTGACATTTCCATATATTATCTTAAAGATGCCTTTCATATTTCTAAGTTTCCCAAGTCTCTTAAATCATTTAGAAAATACAAACCTTCCAAAATACCTAAAATACCCCACATGAATTGGAAAAATAAGAAAGAAATGAAAAAAACACCAAAGGTATTTTTGCTTACTACTTCACCAAATAAGGATTGAGAGGCTTTCATTGAAGGAGATCGATTATATTCTGATGACATTGCCAATTATTTTTAGAATCCAAAATATCATATCCCTAATTAGATTATGGATACTTTTGATTATACAGGAAAATGTCTTCGCCCATGAGTGTAAGGAAGCTTAGAACATTTATAATTGGTAAACGTAAAATGAATCAAGGTATTGAATTTACATTGCCTAGGGGTGACCTCATGACTTTTGATAGTGATTTCTAAATCAACTAGAAACAAGACTTATGGTAGTGATGTAGCATCTCATTATATTATTTTTGATGATCTTGCTAACATGGACTTATTTTTTTCAAACTCCACTATTAACATAACACCCCATTATTCCATTTACCTTTGGCATCCCAAACTCATTGATTGGGACCAACAAAATTCAATCATATGCCTTGATGAATTATAAAATAAATAATCTATTGTAGATTACATGGGCCTCAAAGATGGATTACTAATTAGAGATCATAAGCAAGGATTTAATTTAATTTTTATCTTTTTACCTCCTTTGGAGAGTAGGAAAACTTTCTTGGTGATGAAAAATATAAAACATCAAGATTCTAAAGTTAAAATCTCTTTAAGGCACTCATTGGTAAGGGAAATAGTAAAGAAAAAGACAAGCCCTTGAGTGAAAACCTACTTGAGGCACTCTTGTATGGAAAAGTTTTATCAGACCCAAAGGATGCATAAGGTCCATCAAATCTTATCTCTATATCTAATTCCAGTATCACATCAAAAAAACAAAAATTCTTTAAGCATATTTATCTTGACTTTCCTGAGATATTTTCTAATTGGCCATTACCTAAACTGGTAGATTCAGATTCATCACATTATCTAGAGATTTGGGATGAACAACAAGAAACTATAGTAGAAGAAGACGATCATGATCACACATTGCCTACTATTATAAAATATAGTTCTACACTCCTAAAGAAAACATTGTTGAAGTGAACTTGGGAGCATATGATGATCTTAAAATTGTTTACCTTGGATCTTCCCTTATCGAGGAGGAGCAATATCAAATTATATCCATTTTGAAGAATTTTATTGATATTTTCACATGGGCATAATATAACATGCTAGGCTTAGACCTTGATTTGATTGTGCATTGACTTATTTTCCATTTAAATGCTAAGCTAGTCAAATAAAAATTGAGGAAGATGCATCCATGCATCACTCTTTTGTTAAGAGTAGAACTAGATAAATTATTAAGAGCATGCTTCATTAAACCACTAGCCTATTCTAAATGGATATCAAACATAGTTATAGTATATGTCTATGTACCGAGTGTAGATTATATGGGCCTTAGAGATGTTTTTCCAATTGGTGATTATAAGATAGTATTTAACTTTTCTTTGGATCCTTCAACCTATTTTTCTTTGAATCTTTAGAGATTATAGAGTATATGGGTCTCAGAGATGTCTTAATCTTGACTATCTTGAGATATTTTCTAGTTGGACATTACCTAAATTAGTGGATTTAGATTTGTCACATTATACAAATCTTTGGGAGTAATAATGAGAAAATATAGCAGATAAAGAAGACCATGATCACACATTACGTACTATTCTATAAGATGGTTCTAAACTCCTTGTATAAAACACTATTAAAGTGAACTTGGGAACATATGATGATCCCAAAATTGTTTATCTCAGAAATTCTCTCACTAATGTGGAACTAGATCAAATTATATCAATTTTTAATGATTTTATTAATATGTTTGCACGAGTATATTCTAATATGCTAGGATTAGACCATGACTTGGTTGTGCATCAAATTATTGTCCATCTAGATGTCAAACCATTCAAACAAAAATTGATGAAGATGCATTTGTGCATCATTATTTTGGTCAAATTAGAACTAGATAAGTTTTTAGTATCATGCTTTATTAGACCACTAGACTATTCTTAATGGATATCAAACATAGTTCTAGTCAGTAAAAATCCATAAGGTATACATCTTTGCACTAATTTTATAGATATCAACAAAGAATTCCCCAAATATGATTTTCCCCTACCCAATATTAACATGATTATTGATTATATTATTGGGTATGATATGTTATCCATCATGGATGGATTTTATGGATAGAATCAAATTAATATATCTCAAGAATACTAGCACAATACTATGTTCACCACACTATGGGGAACATTTATTTTATCAAGTCATGCCATTTGGATTAAATAAAGTTGGATCCACTTATCAATGTGCTATGACTATCATATTTCATGACATAATACATGATATTATTGAATACTATGTTGATGACATCCTAGATATATTAAGAACATGTGTTGGACATATTGATGTTCTACAAAGAATCTTTGAGAGACTTCATGAGTATAAGGTCTAGCTGAATCCTAAGAAGTGTGTCTTTGGAGTCACTTTAGAAAAATTATTAGGGTTTATTATATCATAAAGGTGGATCAAATTTGACCCTGCTAACGTCAAGGCCATTATTGAAATGCCTCCACCTCCAAATATTAAACAACTCTAAAGTTTTTAAGGAAATATCTAGTCTATTCTCATGTTCATTACACAACTACTAGATAAGTTCCACCCATTTTCACATATCTAAAAGAATGGGGTCATGTTTCAATGGGCTCACGAGTGTTAATTAGCATTTACAAAGATCAAAACCTATTTAGCCAACCTGCTAGTTTTGAGATTGTCAACACATGGACAATCATTGATTATTTATATTTCAACAATTGAACATACACTAGGGGAACTTTTGGGCCAAAAACTAGTGTATTATGAGAATAATTATATGACTATTAAGAAGGTGTGTTTAGAAATGGTGTTTGTCTCCAAAAACTTGCAACACTATATGCTAAAAAATAAAACCATTTTATTGCTAAAGTGGATCCCCTCAAATTTTGACTATATAAAGTAGTTCTCACATTTTGAATTTATAAATGGGTCATGATTTTAATCAGGTTTGATGTAAATTATCAAAATAAGAATGCTATCAAAGGGTAGGTATTATTGATCAGCTTGTAGAAGCCCTTATTATAGACACTCAACCACTTAGATTCAACATTCCATATGATTATGTTATGACATTAAAAGAAGTATGACATGAACTTGAACAATGGAAACTATATTTTGATGGTTCCTTCACTTGTCATGGATCTAAATCCATAATTTTGTTTATTATACCACAAGGGGATATGGTTCCTAGAGAATTTCATATTAATTTTCATTGTACCAATAATATGGCTAAGTATGATGCACTTATTACAGGCCTTTATCTTTTAGTATAGTGGGATATCCATCACATAATGGTCTATGGGGATTCATAATTGATTATGAATCAAACCATAGATCAATATTAGACTATATATGATAAGCTTGTACCTTATAAGCACATTATGGATAATGTCAAGACTCATTTTAAATCTTTATGATTTTAATAAGTATCATGGGCCAATAACATATTTGTTGATACAATGGAAATAATTATGTCCATGATACTAATTGATAGCAGTACTAAAGAGTATCAGTTTCTCATTGAATGTCTTCTACAACTTTCTCATGTCTTATTATATTTAGAAAGGGCATGCACCATTGTTGGTCCCAATTCCCCACCTAAACTGCATGGATTTCAAGACATTTATAATTATTTTCATAGCCACATTTTTCCACTTGACCTTTCTAATAATACCCAAAAACATTTGGTTCATTGTATATCCCATTATACCCTCCTCAAAAACACACTTTATCATAAAGGCTATGATGGAATGCTACTTTGTTTTTTATCATTGGGAGAATCCAAGTTAGCACTTAAGGAGGTTCATGAAGGAATGTGTGGAGGTTTCATGAATGGTGTAGTCTTAGCTAAAAATATCCTTAGAATAGGTTATTATTGGCCTAAAATGGAGATATATGCTTGAAATTATGTAAGGAAATGTGTTCCTTATTAACAACATGTAAATTTTATACATAAACATCCTTTTCCACTACAAATGATCACTAAAACATGGTCATTTTCTATATGGGGACTTGATCTCATTAAGAAAATAAACCCAACATCTTTAGATGGCCATAAACATATTCTCATTACTACCAAGTATTTCAATAAATATATTAAGTCCATTCCTCTCACTTACATCACCAAGAGGCAAGTTACCAAGTTTATACATTACCATATCATCTATCAATATGATATCCCAACACACATTATATCTAATAATGGTAGATCATTTGTAAACCAAGATGTAAAAGAACTTTGTACAAAATTAAAAATCAAGAACAATAAATCCACACCATTAACCCATAAGGCATCAGACAAGCCAAGGTATAAAATAAAACATTTACTTCCATATTGAAGAATATTTTGAATGATGCTAGCCATAATTGGCATTCATAATTTTTCTTGCCCTTTGGGCTTATTGCACTAGTCATCAAATCCCCACATGGGCCATTCCATACTCTCTTATTTATGGCACATAAGCTATTATCCCAATTGAGATCAAGTTAAATTCATTGAGTATCTTTGGAGAATATTAAATATGATAAATATTATAGAGTCTTTACGATGTAAGAACTCAATCTCTTTGATGGAAAGCATTTGGCTGACCTAGACAACTTGCAAGCCTATTTGAATATATTACGTAGAAGCTATAAAAAGTGCATTCTACCTCAAGAGTTTGAAATTAGTAACTTGGTCTTGAAAGAGAACCAGAAGAACATAAATGCCAAATTCAAGAAAAAGGGTAAGTTTAAATCTAATTACTTGGCCCATATGTGATCATAACAAATTATGGATTAGGGGTATACCAACTAGCTACTCCAAATGGTGAAGAACTTCTAGAACCCATGATTATTATACATATCAAGAAATTCTATTCTTAATAGATTTTGAACCATTATCTAAAAGACCCCTTATTTGGAGGTAACTTGTTCTAAAGTTATTTTATCCCACTATTATATCCTATAACATCCTCTTTTGGACCATATTTATTTTGACCTACCCTAAACTATTCTCACGAGAACCATATTCTTTCATGACTCTAGATGGTTAGAACTCTAGATCATTTATATTCAATATTAACTCTTTTTATACCACCTTGTATCATCTTATTTTAGATCTTATTCATTAAATACCATTCTACCAAGAACCATATTCCCTTTATACACTAGACCATTGTAACCTAGAAAATTTTATCCCTTGCCAAATTATGATCTTAATTATGACTCGTAAGCTTTCTAAACATATTCAGTGCTAGTTATATAAAGAAGTTCATCTTGGATAGTATTTTGTAGCTTCCTCTTATAGGTAAATGAATACAAATACATCAACACATGGTTTTTGCCTATTGAAGCATTCTTTAGATTTATCTTGCACTACATATTGTTCTATTATCATTTTGTTATTGTTTGATAGGCATTATTACCTTATAAGGGTCTTATCACTATCACTAAATTATGAGCATGGGTCATTGTAGTTGACTTTAGCTATTATTATAAATTCTAGTCTTGGATGAGCATCTTCTTGATTAGTTAGTTCCCTATACCATTATTTATATATATGATCGCCATTGTAGATGGTCTAGCTATCCTTTGAACTTTTACTTTTGGACGTTCATCTCCTCAGCTAGTTAGTTCCCTTGGGCATTTTTTTTATATTTCATTTTTGTTACTTATACCAAAGACATATAAAAATTAGAAAATTATCTACAAAAATAACAAAAACATTATCTTATTCTGATCTCCATGCTCTTGCCATTTTTTGATTTGAATGCTCTCACTATTTTGTGAGCCCATTTTCTTTATTTTCCTCTATAACATTAATAATGTTTTTTTTATCATCACTTTTCTTCTATTCCATTTTTTGGGAGAACTACATTTGTCCTAAAGTTCATTTTGGACCTTGTATCTATGGAACTATGTAGGTAACATCCATTTGTCTCGTACATCTAGAGTCAACTCAGCCACCCATTCCTTTTCTTCTCTTTTCCCCATTTTGTTGTCTTGGTGCTTCCCTATCACTTAGGGGCAATTTTGTGTCTTTTTTTCTTATTACATTATTGTATAAAGTAATGCCTTTACTACACATGCATGGAATTTTTTTTTCTACTTGTACTAACATTGTGACTATTTTTTGTTTGTGTGTGTTTACTGGATGTTTATTTTTATTTTAATTTCTTCTTTATCCCTCCATTCATTTTTTTGGGGTTTATGGTCATTTTATTCCTTTGTGTTTTATTCTTGTTTATTATTTGTCTTTTGAATTACTATTTTATCTTATTCTTTTATTTATTTTTCCAATTACATATTGTTAACCACATGGAGCTTGATTACTCATATCTTGCTTTCATGTTATTTTTTAGGTTGTTCTTGCTTTGCTTCTTATACATTATTATTCCTAATTAAATCTTGGTTGTTCATATTTATATTTTAAGTTAGGTTACACTTTTTTATTTTATTTTTCTCTTTGTTTTTCATTATTTTTATTTAAATGCAAATTATTGTAACTATGGTATTGGTATTTGTTATCATTACCCTTAGTTATAAATATTAACATATGAATCAACTCATCATAATTGAAATTCAATGTCATTATAATATATTGATACTTATGATGCATAATTTCACTTTTTTTATAGTAATCACTTAGTGCTTTGGATCCAAGTCTCAAAATAAATGCAACTCTGAAGATCATCTCTCAGTGTACCAATTAAACTAAACACCAATGGCTTCACACAAGACTCTATGCAGGACGTGCATCTCTTGGCATACATTTTGAGTATAATTGAATAATGGTATGTTATTCTTATATTATTAATTCCTCATTCCATTTTTTCTTATGTTTCAATTAAATACATTGGTTTGAGGTCTATTTATATTATTTATGTAGCACTTGGATACATGATGTATCTTAGGACAACTCGGCCACCTTTTATTCTTCTATTCATCTCTTTGATCACTTTCTGCATCCTCATATGCCTAGTTTTTTATGGCTATTTTAGTCATTAGACCCTTACATATATGTCTTCACTTTCTCATATTTAATTTATACATTAGGCTATATCCTTGATGTATTCTTGCCAATTTTCCCTATTGGGGAACAATATTTAAACCAATCACTGAATAAAATCAACCCTACTAAGGCACAATTAATTATTAGTAATCAAAATCATCCCTATTAGGGCACAATTTATTTATCAACCAATAACATATATCTATTAGGGCACATTATTTTTTCCGTTCTCTAGAGCAATGCTCTCCTTTTCATTCTAATTCTAAGATCTACAACTTTTACCCTTGTTCTGAAAATTTTTAAACTATGAAACTTTTCTCATGATTGATCAATTTCTAAGTGCACATCTTTTACCCTCTTTTAGGTGTGTTCAAAGTGTGTCACTTATATTTTTGGATTGTATCCTTCCCACTTCCCCCAACTTTTTATGCCCATTATATTTTATTATATTTTGATAATTGGAAATCAATGTGTGCAAGCATTAGCTCAATATGGAATTAATCTCACTCATGGGTTAATTTCACTCTTTCTCTCTTTTCAAGAGTTTATCCCTCTCTTTTATCCTCATATTTCCTCTTGAAGGGGAATCATTGCTCATTTCCTTCCAACTTCTTCTTAACACCTCTTTTATTTGAAAAGGCATTGCTTCATATAAATGTATCACTATGCCTTCTCAAATAAGGGCAAAATGTAGACATCCAATTCCTATCACCATTATGTGGAAATTTAAAATCTTACTTAAAATTCATTATAATGCATAATTTGGGCCAAAATCAATAAAAATGTGATAAACAGTTTGATATTTTCATATACAAGTGCTGATTTAGGTCAATATATCCCTAAATGGGTAAATGCATTTTTTGTGATTATTAAATTTTCTTAAATCATTTCAAGTCAAAATGATGAAAACATAATTTGACACTCTAAATTATTAAATCAATATAATTTGGAAGCACACAACATGTGCATGTGTTATTTCATGTCAACAATGTCCTAAGTCAGGTATTGGTCCATCATAATTGACACCTTTTTCTAATTATACTCTAGTCAAATTATGACCCAGTAACTTGACATTTCAACCATTTTTATTAAATGGATAGTGAATTTTAAAATAATTTCATAAAAAGTAATTAACCTCTCTTAAGCACATTAAACCAAATTAAAATATTAAGTGAAAAATCCATTGAAGTTCTTAAATATTTTTTAATTGGAAATTGATTTCTAATATTTGTATCATTAGGTGATATTATCTATGGGGTGGCATCCATTAGCCATAAATCGAACAAATACCAAGTTTAAGGCCTCCCATGACTCTTTAATACCCCTTAATTCTGAATATTAATGGGGATATTTATGGATTGAGCCTATAAAATTGAATTAATTCATGGTCATTAATCTTGATCTTAATATGCATGGTCATGGTTGATTATAATCAATTCCAAAAATATATAAATAAGAGGGATAAGACTACCATTTTTAAGCTCTTTTGGTTTAAACATATTTTGTAGAATTCTTTCCACAAGTCAATTTTGTATAGCTTTATTATTCTTAATTTCTAATATGATAGCTTCACTATAGGCATAATTTGATCAAATATCACAAGTCTAGTTTCATTGGTGTACTTGAGTTGATGGAGGAGCAAGCTACTCATCATTATAAAGACTTGAACTCCAAATCAAGGGGAAAATCACATTTTGAGATGCATTTGGATGATGGGATGATATTAGGAAGGTTTAATGTATATTATTTCTCTTAATATCTCTTAATTATCATTTAAAACCCCCATTTAAAGGATTTGTCTTAGTTAGTTATGTTCTTTATGCATTTCTTGCTTTTGTTGACTAATGCCTGATCTAACTCACTTTGGATTCCATCTCTACACTACACACTATATCATGATGGAAAGTGTGTAATAATAAAAGATGAATAAATATATTAAACCAAAGATGGTAAAAATGGGATTAATTTTTTTTAAAACCATATAAATATTACAACTAAGTTAAAACAAGTAAAATCACACTATATCACACTGGGAAGTATGAAAATAATGTAATAAAAATGGAAGGCACATGAAAACCAATTGATATAAAAATAAAATATTTAATTCACTCAAGAATAATAAATCATGTTCGAAATTAAAAAAGAGAACAAAAAATTGAAAAAAATGAAATTAAATTGATCACACTAATTTGAGCTAGGAAGTATGAAAAATTTAAGAAAAATGGTTGTAATCATACATGCAATCAAAACCTGATCTAATAAAAAAATACATGGAATTGTAAAATAAGAAGATAAAAGTGAAATATTAATGAATAAAGAATAAATCATACTATATAAATATGGGAAGTATGTCAATGACAAGTAACTCATAATCAATCACTATTTATCTCAAACCTGACACATGGAATTTCATTTTGACTTGGGTATTAAAATATTTTGTGAGGAAGGAATGGTCACATATGTGGTATTAAACTATAAATGATAAAGGGAAAACAAATGAGGTGAAATAAAATTTAGGAATGATTTTAAAATTATATTTTTATTGTGGTAATTTGTGATGAAGGCATGGTCCTATCCATGTTCTTATAATGCAACTCATAAATGGAACTCCTAGGGGGAGCGATCAATTAACAAAACAATATTTCTCAAGGAAAATTATTATTATTATTATTATTATTATAATTATTATTATTATTATTATTATTATTATTATTATTGTAAATTAAAGAGGTCATGTAAAAATAAAGATGTAGTCATCTATGAGAAGACCTTAAGAGATATAAGGCACACTAGTAGATAAAAAATACACTAAGTGGTTAGTGACCATCAAAATACAAAGGATATTGTCTCATAATAAACATAAGGACATATAGTCAAATAAGTGAGATAATAACATCAAGTCATATTTTTTGAATGACTAATAGAATTAAAATTGACTTACCTTCCCAAAACATGTTCCCCATTTCTTAATACCTCTTATAGAGCCATCAGTCTAATATGAAGATTGGGTATTTGTGTGGGAAAGTAGGTAGCATTAAAATATTTTTTTATTCTCCTTTTCCAATCTATTGGCCTACCATACCTGAATAGACCTTAACTCTATCATGAATCGAACTATGGAGTTTTATCTTTGATTATAAAAAGGAGATGTGCTTTTAATCACGTCTTTTAGTGTGATTTGAATTATGATATTTGAATGTTATCTTTTGTATCATTGTTTTTTGTTTGAATGATTTGGATTTTAAATTTTTATGGATTTGAAGATTCCTTCTTCATATAAATTTGGAATAAAAAACATGAGTGATAAAATTAATACGCACAAATGAGCTTTAGACTTTGGCTAAAGGAAGCTAAGTATCCAAAGATATGAATAACTAAACACTTAGGATTGCCTATAAACAAATATGTTGTCTAAAGTTTCAACCAGGTGTATGCTTAGTTTACAAAAGGAAATAAGGGAATAAATGAGATCTAAAGTGGAAAGGTAAGAATATGACTATAATGAAATGACTTGTATACTAATTGATCATGTGGTAAATAAGTATTACTAAGGGGTTCAAGGTTGGTATAACTAAGTCACAATAATAATTATCTAAGTTGTTGAGATAAGGTAACAAATAAACATGAGGAAAGACAAAGACATCCATGAAAATAAATGAACTCATAAATATAAGCATGTAATCATGAAAATAGTCCTTAAGATAAGATGAAATAAATGAAACCATATACAACACATAATGCAAAATATAAAGATCCATATAAGATAGATAAGTGAATTAAAATTTGACATAGAGTCAAATGATATAAGATATAAATAAAATTGGATCATAAGTTTAATCCAAAATAATAATTAATAATAAAGTGAAATAACACCATTTTATGTTCATAAATAATGATAAATATATCCATATACATTATCCATAACATCTAATATATCTATGTGAAGTTGGATCCTAACTATAGTGAGAGTCTCACCGATCTTCAAGGAAAGTTAAGAAAACACATCTCATCAAATCTCCTCTACATAAAATGTAGGTATTATTAAAGGATCATGCTCATAAGGGGTATCATGAATAGAATACTTAAGAATAATAATATGAGTGGTACATATGGGATAAGAAGGATATAATGATGGATAAGGACCATGGGTGGAGGAATTTCATGTGGGGAAGGAACCAAGGGTGGAAGAACCACATGTGTGAAAGTAGCCCTAGGTGGAAGAACTATAAGAGAAGAAATAGGAGTCTTATTACATGGGTGATCTATGGGAGGAGGAATAGTGGGTGTAGGAATGGTCATAAGGTGATCCTAAAGATGTCGATAGAGGATGAATAAATAATTAGTATGATGGGTACCACACTAGTGCCAAAGATAATATACCTCACCAAATTTTTGAATATAATCAAGTAATAAATTTGGAGGATATATAGCCTTATCTATAGGATGAGAAAGGGTAAGACACAATGTGTTGATATATTGTCAAATATTTTGATAATGGGTGGAAGAATGATAATCAATTCCATAAAAGTAATAAATACATTTGTTAGTATATTTTTTGCATTTACTAAAAGGAGAAAAGGTAGAATCTAGGGAAGGCTAGTGTAAATGGTATTCTCTAGTCTACTAACTAAAAACTCTATGAATATCATAATAGGGTTGATCAAGCCATTAGGTAAATAAGGGATCATGTTGTGATAAAGTAATAAGGCCATCACCAAGGGGAGGTAGGGTGGGTGGAGATACTATCTTAGGCTCGTCTGAAGGATAAGTGTGATCAGACATAAGATGAGGATAAACTAAAGGTAAAGTGGGAGTATGAACCAGAATAAACTCAACTAAGGTAGAAATAGGATACACAAAGGGATTAAGGATGGTAAAAGTCATCTATAAGGGAATCAAGCTATAGGGAGCTTGGCATCTAGTAAAATGATAAGGGTTGATCATAGCATTATCCTAAGAGGCTCTACCAAAATTGGAGGTGTGTCATGTAGGCACTCCATATATATCCTAAGGACAAGAGTAATAATACTAAAATTATTAATGATACAATACAAGAAGGAATATGATAATATGAATGGAAAGACTACAATAAATAAGAACAAAACTGAAGGATATTGACATCTCTAGCTTGGATTAAATCTCCTAAAAATGGATCATCTAAAGTTTAACCATCATAATTAGGTGTCTGAGGGTTGATGGTGTAGGTAGGTATGATATCATTGTCCAAAGTGGTGTGATGAATAAAATGTCAAGATTTGGTTGATACCAAAGGTATATCTTTGATAGATGGCTTATAGGAATGCAACTTCAAAGATAGTGGAAGCTAAGGAATGAGATCAGGGGATAAATGCAAAGTTTTGATCTTCAGGTTTATTTCATATAGATCAATATCATTGGAATATAATAGTTTAGGTGGTATATTATCGATGATTTTTGGACCATGATAAGCTCAAGTAGAGTTGTTATGAAAATTAAAATGTTGATATTCCCTAAATGGAACACTAGTTAAGGGTTCAAGGTTTAGAATTTTGAATATACCATGTTATTTGAATTGTTTATAATTCTAAGGTTTGGTTTCTCCTTGAATCTAATAAATAACACCATTTTGGGAAAACATGACACATTGGTAGGCAAAATGGGTTACATACCTCATGTGATGAGTATAAGGCCTACCAAGTAAGATATTTTAAGAAAGGGGAAAGTTAACTATCATAAAATTGACATGTACAATGATAGGAGGGATGGTAATAATAATCCACACACAACCTAAGGGATGGATTTACCTTCGATCATAACCTTGAAATGTATTACATGTGGACTTAAGATTACACTCATAATATCCAATATTTTTGATGAATTCGAGGGAGGCAATATAAGTACTTGAAAACTCATCAATCAATGAAAGATTGAATTTTATATCACCAATTTGGATGCTTATAAAGAGTGGAGGATAATTTGCATGAAGAAAAATCTCATCAGGGATCATGGAAAAAATAGTAAATTTTAGACAGAGAGAGATAGAGAGAGAGAAGTATCCAACATTTTATAAACATGTATATACATCTCTTTGCATTATTGTAAGAAACTATCAACCTAGATAAGGTAGCTTCACATCTTTCTAGGGGAAGATGAGGGATGTTAATTTTGAATAGTAGCTACATTAGGTGGTTACAATGTTGTAGAGAAGTTCAAATGAAGTAAAGAAAGGGTATTTGAGATGGGATATTTGTAAGCTCTATGCTAGGGTCCATTCATCATAACCTATGTGGGGACTTTTATATAAATGCATGTAATGTTGGAGGATCTCCTAGGAAGGAGGATTATAAGTTCATTCAAATTTGTGTTGATAAGATGTGGTCTATTTAGTTTGGGGACAAATAGGTTGATTGTGTTTAAATGATGGGATAGTTCATTTAGGTGATTAATTTGAATAAATGTTATTAGAAGGTTGAAGAGTGTTATCAATGGGTGAAGATGTTGGGGTAGTTATATAAATAGTATGAGAGGTGTTATCCAACTAAGGTGTTGGAATTCATTATTAGAAAGAGATAAGGTCCTATTTCCCCATTCTAGTAGGTGATAATGGGAAGAATATTGGATTAAAAAAAGGTTTGGGATGTTTGGTACATGTGTGTAAGATGATAATGAATGAAAGTAAATACCCTGCACATATTATTCATATCTACCACATTCTATTTTGGAGTTTGGTCTATAATATTTTAAATATTGTTGGTGGAGGGAATAGGCTTGTAATTATTATCTTGATGATTAAGAAGAGGGTATTTATAGATGGTAATATGAGCATTAGCAATATTCAAATCTTGATTTTTGTTTTGTGTTTTATGAGCTTTAAAGGCTATATCATAGGCTTCTTGGAATTGATTAATGAGTGAATCACGATAAAAATTTGGGCCAAGGATAAAATCCATAGCTAAATTACGTAATTTCCTATAAGTCGTATGAGTGGCCCTAATTTGAAAGAAACCAAAAATATTTATTTATATCATACCATGATTTGATAGGGAAAGTGGGGTCAATATCTTATGATATAGGCCTTGGTAGATGCTTTTATAGCTTAGTTAAGTATAACCACATATGAACATTAATGTTGTTTATTTGAGAAAATTAAGGATTAAAAGTGTTGTTTAGAGGTGGAGCTTGCTCCAAAACTTTTTTGGGAGTAATGACTTGAATATTGTGAATGGTATCATAAGAATCAGTGACACCATCATTGGTATCATGATGAATTTTTTTAAGGAGCATGTGAGTGCCCATGGGAGGTTGGGGTGGTTTAAACTATCACATGAGAAACTATTGACATTTGGCTTGGTCAAGGGATTATTCCAAGGTTCTTAGAGAGAGTCATAACCTAGTATTGTAACTTATGATAAATAGAGTTAGTGAATAAAATAAAAGTATTATAATCCACCATGTTATGCTCACACTTGTTAGACAATATATTCCACTATTTGTTAAATGTTGCTACTACTTTAATTTCAAATTACTTAAAATTTATTAAATGAGCTAAATTATTAATAAGAAATTCATTATTTTGAAACTCTTGCACTAGAGAATTCACTAGATATTCCAAGCTAGTGATATAATGGGATTTCAATTGATTATACCAAATTAAAGTGTATTTGGATAGTGTTTTCAATAATATATTAGTAGCATTAAAAGTGTTTAATTTGATCCAATATTTTTAGAGATTACCAAATGTTTTTAAATGTAGGGTCAGATCAATTGACCAATTTTAACTAATAGTGGGTGTGATGCCTCCTATGTCTATATTGGCAATTTAAGGTGTAAGAGGTTTATTTTGAATATGTTTAATTATTTTTTAACAAGGGGTGGGTGAGTAAGGAGGTTACCATGTGAATACATAAGTGAGAGTGGGGGGAATTTTGATTTTTCACTCCTCATGGATCCTATTGATGTTGATTTTAAAGGTGAATAAGATGATTCTGCATTTGCATCATTTGATTAACATTGTTAGTTTGAAAAGCATGCATTTGATTGATAGTTTACAATAATATTTGATGGGTATTATGATTATTTTTCATGTAATGTGAATCATTATCATTAGTATTAGTGGCTTGGGGTACACTATGATTAGTGGTATGCACAATCCTAGTGGCTTGAGAAGAATTCATAGAAAAGAACACATAGTAGCATGATTAACATGTGTCAAAAAATATGTACTAGTTGAAGGATTGTCATTATAATAAAAATAAGCACTATTAGCATGATTACCGTTGGTATAAAATGATGCTCTAGTGGAGTGGTTGAGGAGGAGGTGTCTTGAAAAAGGCCCACTAAATGTTGAACCTACCATATTAGTAGAGATACTTGGCATGAAGTTTGAATAAAACAAAGAAGAAGAGGTCATAGTATGAGGAGTTAGAATAGAAGGGAGAGGTTGAGAAGAAAAGAAGGTATCACCCCTAAATCCATGAGATAATGTAGGGGAAGATGAATGGTTTTCTTCTACTTAATCACTTATCATGTGATTGTAAATATTTATAGGGTCATTTTCCCTATGTTGAGGAAACTAATTGATGAAAAAATCATTTTATTTGTGTACTCTAATTATAACTAATATTATAACGAGAAAAGAGGGTTACAAACTAAATATGAATGAGGAGGAGTCCCATAATTGGTATTGTGAGTGGACACATGCACATTACTTTTATCTAAAGTGGAAGCCACAAGTTATTTTTAGGGAACCCTATTGGGATTGGTTAATCTCATCATGTACATTGGATTAAAATATATGTTATCCTCAAAGAATAAGTTCATGATGAGAAAATGAGGTTAAAGGAGTGATGTAAGGAAAAAATCAAAAAATATAATACATAATCAAATTGGTTGACTATGTGCCATAAACCAAGAAACAAGATAGGAAGATAAGAATACACAGTCATTCAAGCTGATTGTGTACTACTAAATAGAGAACTAAATAGGAATATAATGATACACAGCCATGCAAATTGACTATGTACTACTAAATAATGAACTGAATAGGAAGATAAGGATACATAGTCATTTAGATCGATTGTGTACTGCTTGAATAGAGAACTAAATAGGAAGATAAGGATACACAATAAACTAAGTAATAATATATTTTTATGGTTAATACACTTAAATATAGTAAAAAACAAAAAAATATTAAACCTTTTAATTTTATATTTATAATAATTACACTTATCAAAATTTAAATAGGACTTAAAATCCATAATTTATTATTTTATTTGTTTTTTGGTTTTATTTTTTAGTAATTTTTTATAATGGTTATATTATGCCTCATTTGGAAACATTTTATAATTCCATGTTTCTTAAAATTTTAATATGTTAGGATCTAATCTTCTCACATATGTTTTTTCTGATGAAGGATCAAAGTAGTGGATCTAAAATGCATTGATTGTCAAAACTGTACATAGTTTCTTCCAAAACATATTATATGTTATTTTATGGATTGTGGAAACATAAAATATTTGATACACAATTTTTTAGGTTAACTGTGTACTACTAAACAGGTTGGATAAATAGTCTGTAAGAGATTGTATCAACTAGAATGACAATGTTCTAAAATAGTGGAAATTTTTTAAAGCTAATTTTGAAGAAAAATGAAAGTAAGCAGTCAAGAAATTGGATCAATATGGATAAACCAATTAGAACACACAAACCACACCTTGCACCAACACTAGCCAATGTAAGTTTGTCAATACAACATATAATGATCAAGAAGAAAGCAATAACTAGAAAGTATATGCTAACTAATTGGTCATCCTAAGTGTTATTAAGTCATAATAAAGTTTATTTTAATGTGTTAGGGAAGTTGGCTAAAATAGGGATCCAAAAATTAATCTAAGGTTGGTTTCAAGATGTTTAGGCTAAAAGGGATCTATATTGGCAATGGTACTAGTTTGGTATTGGGGCTTATCCCCTCACTTCACAATCTCATAATGATAAGGTGTCAAGTGATTTAATGATATATACCATCAACCACATATTTATACTTGGCTAGAAGATAAAGGCCTGATTATTTTTAGTGTTTAAGTGATTTGGTAGTGTGTACAAAAAGAGAGATAGTTTAACTAAAATGGTAATTTTAAAAATGACCTATTTATGTTATGTGAGTTACTCTATGCTTGCAAATAACTGAAAAAGAAAGATGAATTAATTACTAGCAAATAGATGTTAATTCCCTAATTGAGAATAGTACATAGTTTAGGAAACACTATATGCAAATAGTAAAGAACAAAGTCAACTGGGTCATTACTATACTATAAAAGTAAGATCTATAAGAAAAAAGTCAAACAAGTTGACTATGTTTTCTAGATAGAAGATAAACTATAGAATTGTGTTGACTAGGTCAACCTAGTTGGTTATAGGGCTATAGTTTTATAGATTTTAAATTTGTTTAAAATAGTACTAAAATAATAAATTGAATGATAGAGAGAGAAAGGAAGGAACCTTGGTTGGATTTAATATGTTTTAGATTGTAAATTTTTATGTCGTGATGTTTAAATTCCACTTTAAAATTTTGGTAACTAGGTCAATTGGTTCAACCAATTTTGCAAAAACTTATATGCTAAAGAAGAAATGACCAACATAATCAAATTATTTGACTATGTTTTTAGACTTGTATGTTGACATAAGAGAATAACAAATATAGTCAACTAGTTAGACTATGTATGCCAATCTAGAGTTGAAAAAGAATACTATGGTGAACTGACTGATCTAGTAACTAATATTTAGTGAAAACTTGCATAAATAAAATATAGTCATTTTGAAGTGAATGTGTGTTAAACCTTTGCATATAAAGTTATAACTATACCAACTAGTTTGATAAAGTACTATAAATAAAATAATAATAATATGATGATAAAAATGATGGTGTGAAAGAAAAATTACAAGGGTTAGATTCAAAGGGAAATGAAACCAATGTATTAATCAATCTTATCTTGGAGAAGATAAATCCTACTTACACTTCCTATTGTTGATATATTATATATTTGAGGTCATGACTAAAATGGATCTAATAAACCTAACCAAGATATCTCTTACTAAAATAATATCATTAAGGAGGGTTCTAAAGCCTCTAGTCAAGCAAAACTATGCAATAAACCTAGGATTCTAAAGCCTCTAGGTATTATATTTTCATGTTAAGAAAATAAATGACAAATAAAGTAAAGTCTAATCTAGTGCTCAACAAAGCTTGTGGCTTAAAGTTGGGGTAATAAACATAAACATTAAACATGCATAGAAACTCTATACTCATGTCAATGTATAGGAAATCCAAATGCATTGGAGAGAAGTACAAATTCAAATTTATTTACTCTTGCAAAGGAAGAACAAATTTAGGAATACTTACCTTTGAATATGAACCCATTGAGCCCCAAATTTCCCTTAGCCAATGTGTTTCACAACATGTTGTTGTGGTATGTAAGGATAAGAATGATAAGTTAGATATAGGCTACACAACCTATCTATTCATCTAAAAGACTTCTCCATAAGACAAGATCCATATATATATATATAAAGTATAGAAACCCTAATTTATTCTCCTTAAGTAGAATGGTGGATAAACATATTTAAAATATAATATTATTAGTTTTATCTTATAAATGACAATATGAGTGTGTATATATAGTTGAATCTAAACTTAAACCTTTTTAAAAGTTTGGTCAATAGGGTTAGCCTAATCTAATTTGTATTTTTATTAACAAAATAGAATTAGGTCTTGGTATAGATTGACTAGGGACTAACCTAGACCCTAAATGAAATTTATCAATTAGATTATAGGGTTGATGGGGTTGATAATGTAATGTAAACTATAGGGAAAGGTTTTAATCTATGGAAGTGATAATGAAGGTAGAAAATGACCAGAGGAGAATACAAACAAGGAGGCAAATATTAGGGGAGTGTTTTTAGGAGATGGTTGTGTTGATGGGGAGTTGTAATATAGGGATAAAAATCATGCAAAGCACTAATTCTCTTCCAATCTCTTTCCCAATGCACCCCTTAGGGCATGCACTAGGAAATATTAAAACTTTATGGGTTCCTTTAAGAGAGAAATCATCACTAATTTATAAAAGTTTGAAAATATTATTTGTATACACCTTGAACCTCGATTACATTGCTACTTATTAAGTTTCTATTTCAAGCTCAATTATTTGTCATTTTTGTTTATAAAAAGACCCCTCTCCAAATTCAAATGTCACGTATAATCAATAATACATCTTTTACAATAAAGGGTTTGAATTTGATAGCCTAATAACATATAAACATCATCATATTTATTATGAACTCTAATTACTACAAAACCACTATTATGGACTTAATTTTGACAAAATGAAAATAAAACTATTTTGATAATTATAAAGACACTAAATTGATAATGCATCTAATACAAGACCTAAAGACTCTTTTGACAACATAAAAGAAAAGTATATTTAACATAATTTATTTATAATAAAATCCAATGACTCAATATTTTTATTTCAAATTTTGAGTATTGAGGCAATGACATACATGGGACATTATACTAATATATATTTTTAATAAAACATGACCTGTTATTAAACAAAAAAATAAAATAAAAATATATCACTAAACTTATAATACCTTATAAACTATTGACTTAAAATACCAAAATACCACTTAGCATAGATATTAGAAGACTATGAACTTTTATGAAAAGCTATGGGCAAGGTGATGAGCTAGGAAAAAATGGGTTATACAAAGCATCACTGAGAATGTGAACACCATGAATAATGGATTGACAATGTTGAAGTGGAGTGAGATTTAAAATATTCATGATAAAAGAAGACATATAAGTTTTAAATTGTGTATCACAAAACTATTGAATCATAAAGGTGATCTTGAGAGGTACATGGATTAATAAAGAAGAAAATGAATCATACTATCATGCATAGAGTTATTCATATGAGATGAAGGTAAATTTAGTCCAACACAAAAATGAAATTTTAATAACATTCTTTATCTTGTACTTTATAAACTCAATAGAAAGAAAGGATAAACAACACAAATATATTAGATTGCAGATTGTAACTATGATTTTCTCAATCAAAGCTGAAACTAATTTTGATAGGCTTAACCTTAGAATAGATAATTTATTTGTAGGCTTATACAAATGCTTGAAACCAAAATATTTGACTAAATCCTTATATGCACACCAAATAGAAAGATCTAAATATGCTCAACAAATAAATTTATACAATATAAATTCCTTTGCATAAAAATTTTCTCCATTAATTGGGTCAACCAAAAATTATAATGTCTCTTCCCCACCTAATGTCTTATAGATACATTAAAGAATTTGGTCAGAATGCTTTGATACCAATGATACAAATTTTGGGAGTTTATATGCAAATTTAATACATGTAGAGGATTCAAACACAGAGAGAATAATATAACTAATATATTATTTTTCACACTATACGCATACCCATAGGTATGTATAAATAAATAGGCAAACCATAGCCTATGAATAGGGAGTCAATAACCCATGACTCTCTCCTAGAATTGTGTGGTTGTTATACCCATAAAAATAATAATATATTATAAACTATATTTGAAATATATTAGATTAAAAATAACCTTACTATACTAACAACTAGTTACCTAATGTAAATACTAAATTATAATATGAAAGGATCTTGTAACTATCATATGGTAAAGTATATATCATAATCATTTATATCAAAATTCATCAAAGATGCCACACTTTCCATGTAATATGCATTCAGGTTATATTTACATGGAATAATATCATATAAAATATATCAAATGTCTCTATGATTTTATCTAAAATTTATTTACATGGTAGAAGATGTTATTTTTTTGTTTGGTAATGATTAGTAACTTTATCAACAACCAATTGGGAATCACCAAAAATTTGGATGTCTCTTATATGAATCTTTTGAGCTATAGATGATCCAATGATTAAGGCCTCATATTTAGTTATATTGTTCTTACAAGAAAAGGCTAATATATAAGAGAAATTCATGTATTCAATTTTGGGTGTACAAAATATAATACCAACACTCTCCCTTATTCTACATTTTGATTCATCAAAAAACATTGTCTATGGATTTTATGAAATATTATATGCCTCAAACTCACCACATAAATATGTAGTGAGAAGAAAAGAATATGGTAAGGGAGCCAAAACCAATTGGTCGGCTATGACTTGACATTTTACGAACTTTTTGGATAATTTTTTAAATCAAACTATGTAAGTTGCATGACCCATTTTGTGATGCATCCATTTAGGTGTGTTTTTTCATAGGGAACCTCAATGTATATTATTTAATTATCACATGAACCTCATTATGGAGTAAATAATATTATAGATTTTAAGTAAAGAAAACAAAGCTAAAAATAGTTTTTCATTTGTTATTTATTTTCATTCATAATAGAACAATTATAAAATTATATAATATATTGCACACTCTTTGTGATTATCATCAAATTATGCTCATAGGGCCCCAATGGCCTTAGGGTGGCTGATATATAAAGAGTAGTCGTCTATTTATAATAAGATGCATTATTATTAGTGGGTTTGATAAACACTCTTTAATTTTATAGAAAAATTGTTGACACACATCATCCCATATGAAATTTCTATCTTTTTTTCACAAATTCATGAAAAGAATTGTTTTATCAGCCAACTTAACAATGAAATGTTGAATAGCCTAAATTTGACCTTGCAAACATCGAAACTATTTTGGATTAGTTGGTGGTGGAATTTATATAATGGATTTTAAATTTTTTAGATCAACCTCAATGGTTCACTAATAAAGAATGTATCATATGAGCTTTCCCAAAGATACCCAAAAAACACATTTTTTTTCATTTAATCAAACATTAATAGTTTACAAGAATTCAAACATTTTCACAAATTGGTAACATGGTCTTAGTCATATTTGGATTTTGCAAGTAATTTATGACAATTTTGTGTATAAAATAATGAAATATATGAATCATGGCCCCTTCAGATATGAATCCTACATTTTTTAATCTAAAAAGGCATAATTGTAGAGTAAAATGTACCCTAAGGAGTTGTAAATGTGGTATTTTATTGATTTATGAGGTTAATTTTTATTTGGTTATATCCTTTGAATCCATTAATAAATAAAAATGTCTCATATCTAGTTGTAGAATCTATAATCATGTCGATATTAGGTAATGGAAAATAATCTCTAGGATAAACCTTATTTAAATTGTGGTAATCAATATAACAACCAATGTCACTATTGGGTTTTGTAATAGGGATAATGTTGGAAACCCAATTAGAATGTGCATTGGATCTTATAAATCTAGTATATAAGATATTTTGAATTTCATCTTTTACCAATAATGCCACTTTAGGATGCATTTTTTATTTTAGTTGTTTTGCATATGGCTACAATGTTATGTTATGCATTAAAAATTATGGATCAATCACAAGCATATATGAATAATCCCAAACAAATAGTTTGGGAAAATCATGGAGGACCTATCAATAATTTTTCCTTCATCATCTGGCATCATTGTATAAATTAAAATTGGTCAAGGGTCATTATCTATTCCAAAGTTATATTTGATTGTTTCTTCATTTAACAAACTAGATCTCTTTGTGATCAATGGTGTGGTAAGAATAGTGTTTGAAGCATCATGTTGGACATTGGTATCATCACTCTCACCAAATTGAACATGAGTAGAGGTGGCATGAGAAAAAATTGTCTTATGATAAAAAGAAGGGAGATCCTCATATGTCCCCAAGTGCTCTAGTAATGATTCATCATTGGATAACTTATCCATTTTCAAAATTTATAAGGAATAACCCTTATAAATTATATGAGGGTTGACCAATTGGAACTTAGTTGTAGATGTATTCATACATTATATTTTGGACTTCTTAAAACAATTTATATTGTGAGAGATATGCTTGTGTCTTGTAGATTTTTCAATAAAATTGAAACATTTTTGGTTTGTATTATTTTTAGGAGAAATGGTATAAGTTATCCCTTGCTCATTTTTACCCAACCCTTATCCTTTATACCCATATTTGAGTAAATATTGAAAACCAAAATCAATATTAAAGGATTATAGTTTAGTATTACTGGTTTGTTAGACCATTGCACAATGTTTGAAGGTATTAGTATCCATTGGGTATGTGTAAATGAATAAGAATGACTAAATTTTAATCATGCATGCAGCATAAAGGGAACCACATAAATATCATGTATCCAAGGCTATCTTAAGAGAATAGTATAGTTTAAATCATTTAACATAACTTGGCTCAAAGTAGGTAATGTATGGGGGACCATGGTAATATTTAATATTATTTATTGCAAAATGTGTAATGAAATATTATAAAATCCCTTGATAACCATATTGAATGGTAAAAAATCTGAAGGTCCAATGCCAATTAAGGAGGGAAAGAATAAGTTAAAATTTTTGAGCCATGAACCATTATCTATAGGAACTCATTTAATCATTTTAAAAAATTACAAACCTAGATGTAGAATGGAAAACAATTGTTTATAAGATGTTAAGGTGGTAAATCCTTTTTTTTAAAGGATATATTATGTTCAGTCCACTTGATAGAATTTAAGATAGATGCCACATATGGTGGTTTGACATTATAAGGGAGTATGGTCATACACATTAAATCCAAAAGTGAAGTTTTAGTAGAAATATCCTTGGATTTGATGGTAATATGAAACGGGGAGGATGATTATTTCATGCACTCCATTTGGTAATTTGTAGTAAAGGTAAAATATCATTGTGAACATTAGAACAAGAAGTATGTAGGAATGTAGGTTTGAAAATCATTATAGATTAAAATAATTTAATTAGACATAAGATATAACAAGTAAAAACCATTATAAGGTATTGGAAGATGAAATAATTAATATAGATATCATAGCTAACATGATTTTAATAAAAGAGAAGATCTGATTCTTTGCAAATGTAAATACTTTATTTTTAGGATTAATTTAAAAATAAAAAGTGTTTTAGTAAAATAAATATAAATCACTAAAGTATCTAGGTTTTTCAGATCAAAGGTTGGTGTTGAATTTCTAATTTATCCCCTCAACAAGCACTGAACTCATAAAGATCACATGAGAGGTTGCACATTTGTGTAGTGTTAAGATATCTAAAATCAAGTTAGAACATAGAAATTTCTTATTTGTACCTAAAATAAATATTTATCATGGATCTACACATCAACTACTAGTTTATTTTTTCCTATAAGGATTTTCTAACGTGTGCCCCATGCAAATATACTTCATCATGCCAACATGATGTGAAAGTTAGAGCATGTAGATCTCCCTAACTTTAAAAAATTTCAAATCATTATGAGCATGCTCAATATATTCAATAATCTTGTGTGACATTATTCAAATACTTCCTCACACTCAATTAGCAAATTCTTATGCCAAGTCACATGATTTCATGTCTATGACCTTGTAAAACATAGACTCTAGTCTTGGATATGCACCATTCCTTTTGTAAACTAGTACAATTTCTAGATGAAAGTGTAGACTATGAAGACCATAATAAGAGACTAGGTGAAAAAAGAGTTTTATTTTTGTGCATTTCCATATAAAATCTCACTCAGTGCCCTTCACAAATTTATAGCTTCACTACACCACAAATTCAATGTGCAATTTTGAGTGCACAGTCCCATCTACATAGAACTTAATGTGCATAGTTCAATGTGTACTTGGTCCCAAAATGATAGGAATGTGTTATAATCCCTACTATTCATGTAAGAGGACATGGCTAAACCCAAATATATACATATTTATTCCCAAATCAATGGGGTAGTCTAGGTGGATCGATAGGTGACTGCCATAAATAAAGATGGTAGTTCAACCTGATTATATATTGAGGGGCTTGAATATAAATAGAATTAAATGTAAAATTAGTTATCAAAAAGTAAAATAATGATCATGTGGTTCCATTGGCTACCTAAACACCTTTCATTCATATACTTACATGTGGATCCATGAGTAACCTCCTAGTTACTTCTATGATCAAATTATCATATACATGTTGAATAAATATGGATTGTATAAATTATTGTAAATAATTTAGTTATCTTAATCAACCTTGAGATCTAGGTACCAATTTCAAATTTAGGTTCCTACCTCCCAAATCCAATGGAAAATTTATCACATAGGACCTTTCTCAATGCTATATAAACCCTAATTTTTATTTTAAAATGGTGGACATTTTTAGGTATCGTAAAGCTACAAAAACTTTCCCTCAAATATCCCTCTCCTAGTATAAAAAATATATGTACATTTGAGTTTTTAGTATTGCATTATACCTTGAAATTAATAATAACTAATTTAATTTTCTTCATGCTCTATGTTTTATGTACATTCATGGTTGTCGATATTAGTATGTGTATGTTCATCCCTCTCATTAGCATCCTCCCTTCACACCTCTATATAAAACTAAAAGTATCTACATGTCTCATGTTGTGTATACATAGGTTTACATAGGTACTATTTATGGACCATTTTCATCCCTCCTAGTGATAGCCTATGTTCTCTTATCTCCATATGAAACACTTATGTAGTGCACTCATTTTGATGATTTGGTATCCAATATATTATTATTATGTCATTAAGTAGGTGATGTGCATACTCTATTCATGGTTCATCACTTATTACATTCTGGTGACCCTCTTACCTTTTATCTCCATTTTACCCTTTGTCATGTTTAGTTTTAAAACTAGATATATATTTCATACTACTATTTGTAGGTCTATGTGTAGGTTGTAAAATAGGTGCATCTAGAATAGAAGGAAGTTGGTCTACTTTGTAGGTTCATCCCAAAGACCACAAGTGTTTAACACCTTAGGGGAAGATCCCATTATTACAATGAGACACTAAATCACTTTATACCATGCAATTCCAAAGCACTAGATGTGAAAGAGCCACATACCAGTGTACATGAGATATTTTCACACATAGGTGCACATTTTGAGTGATAATAATTTATTTCATGTCTAGTGGGACCAAGCTCAAAATTTAGTTGATATTAGAGATACTCCTAATTATAAAAGTGTTGAAGACACTATATAGATCATCTAATTACTCCAAGAATTTTTGGTTCCTAAATATAGACCTTTAATATATAATACAAGACCATAATCTTATCTTCATGAGGTACCGATTTCTAGTTCACTAAGTTGATTTCACCTTCTATAAGAATAAGAGTTGGAGTATCCTTGTCTCTATTTAGGGGAACTAGTGATTCAAGCCAAGCCTACCTAAGAGTTTGGTTTACCCCTCCTTTTAGTAGATTCCCCTAACATAAAAGATGAATATTCCATGTTCCATTCATGTGTACATAGATAAACCAACCGTTTGTTCTATTTAATGAAGGCATCCCATTTATCCTTCCTCAATATAATTATATTCCCATAGTTTTTTTTAAGAGCATCCCCTACTTTATTGGATAAAATTCTACTACCTTGATAGAGCATTTACAAAACATTAAAAATATTTTTCTATGTATTATGTAATCAAAGATAATGTTGTAGTATATCTCCATGCCTCTTATATAAAAGGGAGATCACTCCAATAGTACAATAGTTTCTATCTTGGTACTATCAGAGATTAGGATGAGTTAGGCATGACACTATGTAAAAAGTTTGAAGAAAAGAGTGACCAATTATCACTAATGGATTAACTCATAGCCATTGAAAAGGATCGACAAAATTAGATGGTTGAATTCAACTTGAGGTTCTTAAGGATATGTGACTGAGTTCCACTCTTGGTAAGGCCAAATCCTCATGCCACATTTTTATATTTTTTAATAGCACTAAATAGTGATTTGGTCATAATGATCCAATATATGGCAGGCATAATTATGAGGTAACTATGAATGTAAAAAACTAATTGATTCAAGTGGGTAAAATTATACGCTAGTCCCTTATGCCCTTATAACTCGAGCCCCCATATACAAATTCACCTATTTTACCTCCTATTCCAAATGTAATCCTCATTCCTATTGTTGTTATCCCACCAATTCCATCGAATTGCATACCCTTAAGTGATCAATATTATGTGAAGTCTTTATTGAAGAGATTTCAAAATGTTCTAGTAGTACTCAAGAGGCAATAGGTGAAACACCCTAGGCCTTATCAATTCTTCAAATAGTAATATCAATAAAACTTGCCTCCTTACCAACATGTTACATAGGATCAAAACTAGATCACATATAATAGACCATCCTATACACCAAATAATAACACTATGTTCACCTCTAGAAGGGCTTTCATTATTGTGTAGAATAATATGGTGCATGATTATGAATGGTGTTATCCATACAATCAACTACATGATCAAGCTTTGTGTGTAAATAGAATGACTAATGAGGTACCTATGATGTAAAATGTGCCACCACATTAGGAGCCTTTAGATAATTCATATCAACTAGTGGATGAACCATAGACATGAATGTAAGATTAGGGTGGATCCAACCTCTTAAATTAGTAATAAGGTGACTTCAATTATGTGAATCAGAATGGAGTGCTGAGTATAAGAAGTACCCTAGTTGATTTTAACACAAGGTTTAAAAAGAGAGAAATGGTGGAGGAACCTTATTATTCAATGACTTCAAAGTTTGTTTCCAATTCCAATTCACAAACACCTAATTAAAAACACCTATGCAACCTTTGGTGTGCATGAAACATGTTACATAAAGAGAAAGCAATCTCTAGAATATTGCACAAGTGTGAGAAGAGGCTACAAATCGAAAGGTGTAGATTAAAAGGACTTAAATACCCTTTAAGACTTTTGAGTAGATTAATAATGTACTAAATATTACTATGTGGGATTCTATTATTATTACCTGGTAAATGGATATTTTATAGGTCACCCTAAGAAACTTCTAGTCTCAAGAGCCACCATAGACTATGCCTATTGTGCATATAAGTCTATGTCAACCTATTGATAATTTGGCCTCCAAAGCCAAATATCAACCCCTAAAGTTCAAAACTTAACTTTTTGTGTCTCATAACATTAGAGGTTGTCCATTTTATGCCTTCTAAATCCCTCAAAATGGTCCTTTCAATCCTTGGTTAACATTGTTTAGGGTTATTTTGATAAAATTAAGGTAAATATTATTCTTGACCTTATGGATTTATAATCATTCCTAACATGGTAAAGTGGGTTAAATGGTGTTAATTGGTTTATATGTTCACATTGAGACATGTGATGTGGTGTCCAAGTCATAACACATTTCATATAGTTTGTACAACTCCTAGGAAGGTGGCAAATCAACTTTATAATGTTGCATTCCACTCTCAAGGTGTTTTATTGATCTATTTGGTAACATTCAAGAGTATTTTTTATAGTAAACAATAAGTTTATGACATAGAGAAGAGATTTAAACATCATCACATTTATGTAAAATAATTTACAAACTTCAGGGGCAATTGACATATCATCACATTACAATTTTCAACTAGAATGGATAGTTTTCATAGTATAAAGAGAACATTTTCATGTAGTTCATAAAGGTTCATCATAGAAATATCATGTTCAATAACATATATGGCTTCATTTATTTCACATAGGACAATATCCATGCCTTGGATGTATTTTCAAGTCAAAAGGAGTAAGAAATTTATCCCTTCTCCGATCAAGCTCCTTAACTACTCAAAAAAGCTAGTGAAGTTTTTGTTTTATATGAATAAAGGAGAGAGAAAAAGAACCTAAGATTTTGGTCAGAGGAGGGGAACTTATTTATATTCCATTTTATGGAATTAGTTACCATATTTTTTCTCCCTTATTTATGAATAATCATTAATAAGGTGAAGGAATTGCTATTTTTTTTCCATTTAGTTAGGGTTTAGGTTCGATATGATTTCTCCATTTATGAGAATGACAAAATAATAATGGAAATTTAAGTGATATATCAATGGTTTTAAAAATTATTATACACCATCTTGAATCCCAATTTCACATGTGTGACCTTAATGAGACAATAAACCTTCTTTTGAAGTAATCTACACATCAATAACAATGAGGCTCTTCATATTTCTAGGTCTTCAATAGTGGTAAAGTGTTGATGAAGTCTCAAAAATATTACAAACGTCCTTGAAACTCTAAAAATATGTATTTTTAGTGATTTCATGGAACTAATAACTCACATAATGGTGATCACATACACTATCCACACGTAGTCAAGCAGTTTGAAGGAATCATGGTAAAGTAACCATGTTCAAGTCTCATGAATGTGTTGTCATTGCTCAGGATATTTAAAGGAAGTATAACACATTTAAATAAGATATGAATATAATCTCAAATATATTTTTAACAAAAAATAGTAAAGGGGTCATAGTGTCTCTTCTTTATGTTAGACTTGTTATGGGAGGGTTCAAGAATCCAAATGATAAATTAGGCAGGACCTCAGGGGTCTATGTTATTCCTACATATAATTATTCACTCAAATTTATATGAATGAACATTAAACTAATAAAAAACCTTGTGAATACAATTTTTAAGATCCCTTCACTAAGCACTAGCCATTATATAAGGCAACACGATCCATATACCTCTCAAAATTATACAACGCTAAATAATTGATCTCTATAGCCCTATACTTACATAGGAGGATAGAGGTTTATTAAGTATTAGAGGATTGAGTTAAGATAATGATAAGAGTTAATACCTATCCCAATAATATATAGAGTTTCTTCATGTAGATGAGAGTTTACCAAATAGTAAACTAACCCAAGGAGTCCATTTGAAGAATTTATTTTTTTCAGGCAAAGAACACCTACATGATTATGACATAGTTAAATGTGTCCTTAAAGAGGTCTAAGGATACATGATATTGAGAGATGTGAATTTCACCCTAAATTTTATCATACCCTCATAGAGTTTCACTAAAGAGACTAAATACAACCTAAGGGGTAGAAGGTCCAACTAGGCTTAGTAGGCCTAGATAGATAGTGATAGACCTATGGGTAAATATGTGAAAAGGTTAGGGTTTTCATGAGTAAAATATAGCCTGGGGGATCTATAGAGAAATTTAAGGAACTTATAAATGTTTTTAAATGTCATAAAACTACCATAGGATCCAATTTAAGAAAACATCCACACTTACTTAGTCAAGACACAAAGCATCTACTTCTAGGTAGGGTCATGAGTAGGAGAGTGAAAGTGTGAGGTAAGATGCATGGAATTGAAGTGAAAGAGTGATAAAAATGTATATTAACATTTTTAAAATATTTGTTACTCTTAATTGAACACTTTATCCCTTTTCAATAAAGTGAAGAGCCTTGATAGGATGATTAGGCCTAGTTGCCCTGAATGGGCATGTACATGCAAATCATGAGAAACTAAGGACATGAATATAGATTTGAATAAAAATTGATAGATCATGGTTTTAATATGTTTCATAAAGTCTGAGAATTTAAAATTAACATATATAATATGATTTCAATAATCAGAGGCCTCAAGATGCCAACCTAAAATGGGGAGGGATGTTTACGTCTACAACCCAAGTAGATGCACTAGGTCTCTATGGGAGGTGATATTTTAAGAATGAGGTACATGAGATAAATAAAATAATTTTATTAGTTTTTCCTATTGGTAATTGAAGTCTTTTGAGATAAATAAGAGCCTAATGGCCTAATTAGACTTATTATGCCTAAACATGCAGTTACACTCATGTATATGGAAAATGAAGAACATTTTCATGTTTGGGGAGTGTTTGAGGTTGGAAAACATCAAAGAGTGTGATGAAAATTTCATAAGGTAAGTCCATGGTTTTTTAATTGGGGAAAGAGGAAAGAAAATGAACTTACAGTCTTATAGGGTCAACTATGTTATGAATAAAACAAACCCTAGGCACAGGTGTGAGGGGTTTATAGACATGTAAAGGAGTGAAAAAATAAGAAAAACAATTGAATTATATTTTAAATTATTCCACATACCTCTTAAGGTTTTTCTAGATGAAAACATAAGTTTTATTGCTTTTCATGCAAGTTTTCTTCTCTCAACCTCCTAGAATGCAAGATTTTGTCTTAAAAAACAACTTTCTTCATATTGGAACACCAAGGATAAAGTGCATGGGGATCTAAAATAATAGGTAAATTTAATTAGGGTTTTATACCTAATTTTATTGGGGTTAGTTTTGTATTTTTATCCCTTGTGGATATGAATAATTATTAATAGATCATGCATGTTTGAACCTACCTAAACTAGTCCTAATGACCCAATGGTGGAAACCTTGAGACAAATCCATCCAATTTCCTTGGTTTGAATTAAAATAAACATATAATCCTTTTTTAACTCTGAGACGGTCCTAGTCTTCACATTGGTTTGTACAAAAAACAATGCAAATGCATCAGAACCCATTTTTTTAAGTTTTAGTGATGAATCCAAAGTACAGAGGTGGATGAATAGTTGAATATCATTAAAGAGGATGGTATGACTTTATTACACCCTCTTATATCACAAAATAAACTCAAATACTCTTGGAAGTTATTCTACAAGCCCTAACTAAAGAGTCAATCTAGAAGTGCTAGTGAGAGGTGACCTACTCACCTAAATAAGCAAGAGTTACATGTGTTCACTATTTAAAAAGAATATGTCATGGTTTGAAATGCCTGATTAGACCTAAAAAATAATAATTTACCTATTCTCAAGGTTTTAAGCAAGTCTCATTTTCATCCAATCAACTAGCCCTAATTGCCTAATAGGCCCATTTGGTCAATAAAGGGAGAAGCCTATTGGCATAAAGGGATGTTAAGAGAGTAAATATAGAGTCATAAAAATAATTTTAACTGATTTTTAGATATTATTAGGTAAATTTTATGTCCATTATGGAGGATGGGGTAGTTTTAAATCCTTATTGACATGCAAGAGAGAATTAGGCTACTTAATGCTTCATAGAGGACAAGACTGGCCATATTTCAACCTTTGTAACTATAAAAAGGAGAGGTAGTTGACCAAGTTAGCATGATCATATTGTGAATGTAGTTAAATAAGTATAAAAGATCTTCCATTACAATATTGACTATACGGTAATGCATGGAGAGATCATGGAGTTATTAATGATACTTATAACTACTGATTAAATGAATGAGGGTCATAATGACCTCTTATTCACAATTACACATCATATTATTATCTCCTCCCATTCTCTTTTTCTATAAATTATGGCTAAAATACCAAGGTATCCATCCTTAGGTTGGGTATTGTTGTAGAAAAGTTAGGAGCAAGAGGTTGTCTTCGTCAGGTCTTGACTTTTTATACTCAAGCACAAACATAAGATTATCATTTTGTGATAAGGATTTTACACTAATTTTTGCTAACATCAATTCACATAATTCATATGCCTTATGCACTCACCTAAATTACAAAAAATAAAGAACTGGGGGCCATGTTGGGCTAGTTGTGTCATGGTGCAAGTTATCAATTCTGAGACTTGGTTATTTCCAAGAAGGTTTCAATTAGATCCATTAGCACAAGCCTTTAATAGACTATGTTTAGTGGTCTATAGGAACTAACCCATTTAGGGAACTAGTTCTATATTCATTTGGGTGAAAGCTTTTGATAAACTAATCTTAGTGTTGAATAAGTGCTAGATAAGTTAAGGGGTTAATTTTGGATTAATAACTTATTATTAGCTTACACTTATAGAAAAGGTAAGAAAACATGACACATGGGATTTATATACTTAGTCTTTTTCTACAGGTTATGATTGATGTCATCATCTATTACAGGGACACCATTAGTGTCATGAACTAGCATCTTGCTTAAACTTTACTTAGCATAATATAAACTAAGCTATGACATTACATTCATTACACATTGAAATAAAAATACCAAAGATGCATAAACATGATGTTATATTCATTGAAAATATTCTTTATCATTAACCAAGCTTAAACATAGAACATAGTTTAAATACATGCTTAACACAAAGTACTTAATGGCCTAGAGGCTTATAGTTGAGCTTGGGCATATACAAATGGAGCCTTCATAGAATATGAACTAGTTTGAAGTCTAATGGTGGTCATTATAAAATGTTGATGATTAAAATTGCGTTGTTTCTAACACCAACAATTTGAAATTTTAGGAATGTGGGACTTGCAACCTGAAACAACCTCCAGATTTTAAAGAAGCTAGCTCTTCTATATATCAAGGGTATAATGGGAAAAGGGATATGAATTAAATAGAAAACACAAGTGCAACTAAATAAACTCTAACTATGGTGATGTACTGAATTTAATTCGACCCTTAAGCATAGTGAAGCTATACGTAAGATTCAATTACATTAAAGAGAAAACAAGGCATGATCAATGTAAAAGATGAAAAACAATAGAAACAGAGGCCACAACTTAGACTAATTTTCTAGTGACACAAAAAATATCAACAAAGGCACAGAACTCAATTTTCTTATTAATTCTCTAGTCACATAAAAGGCACAGAAGCATGCACAGTTACATAAAATTTCTAACTCAAGAAAATAGAACAAAGGTAAATGATATTCCTGATCACAGCTAAAAAAGTCTAAAACTCTTGACAATTATCTGTTGTAAAAAAATCTCTCTATCTTCTGATGATCATTTTTGGTGATCTCTACACCCCTCTTTATAGCATTGGATTCCCTCCAGATTGTCTGTACGTTCTCAATATAATGGCCCAACTAAATTCTAATTAAACTAGAAGTGTCTAATAGAAGATATTTCCTAGATTCTAAAACATTTCGTCTTCCTATAGTTTATTGGCTGAAACAGATACATAAGATGCTCCCTTATATCAAATAGAAGAGGACACTTGGCTGATTCCCCTAATTTTTACTTGAAAACCTTCTTATTATTTAGGAGGCACTAGAAAATGACACTTAGCATGTTCCACAACATTTACTAAATACACACAACACTTTCCATGTAACCTATACTCTTACTGTATCTTCACTTAGAAGTGTTCCATCCTTGACATTTATCACCATCCGCTTCTCCAAAACTTAAAAAACTTCTATAGAAAATAAAACCCAAAGCACTTCTCACCTGAGTAACTTTAAAAAGGGAATAGGGACATGTGGTGCTTTCCACTTATTATTGACAAAGGACATGTGTTGATCTCCACTACCTTTAGCTACTTTTTGAGAAACCTATGGAAGGTGACATGTGTTTGTCTCCACGTTGCCCTATCTATACTATATAAACAATTAGGCCTCATTTCATACTTATAGGGATGGTGACACTTGGCAACTTTTACATGCCTCAAAACAAAACCTAGGACCCACCACAGTCTTTACTTATCAATGAAATAAAGTGAAGATAATTCATAGGTTGACACGTGGTGGCTTCTATTCTCTTTAGCTAGGGATACGTGGCAGCTTCTATTGCTTTTTAGAAAATCATATTGAAACCTTCTACAATTGCCACCTGGCACCTTCTGCTTGATCTTGAAAAACACTCATTGGAAATAAGCCTTTAAAATTTATATGAAATATGAACTGTGGATTATGACACTTGTTGCACTCTACTGAGTTGTTACAGGACACATGGCACATTTTGCAATACTTACTAAAATTATGAAAAGTGCCTCAGCCGATGACACTTGGCAGCTTCTGCTCAATTTTGACACTTATACAAAATTGAGGCTAAAATAAATTTGAGCCCGCTCTCTGAGTCAAAACTTCACCATCTCAAACCAAAGTGTTTAGGGACAAAAATTTGGATCACATGACTACAAATCAAAATGAAACGTAGAGTACTTTTTACTCTATAGTTATTGGCAACCCCAAGGACTTTTGAGCATGCTAAAAAAGAAACTACAACTCCCACTTGATCAAAATGATGAAAAAAATCACAGCTTCAACAATGTTGTTTGATAGGTGGACCACTCATCGTCAGATAACCACTACCTATTTTGTAATTCATTGAAGGCTAAATCAAGGTTGATAATGTCTTTATGTGAAAAAATCTACAAAATCTAAACCATAGCCTTCAATTTAAATTTAATATGGGAAATAGGAATCAAAATAGCTTCTAATTCAAGTACTGATGAATCATCCCTTAAATCTTGAAAAACTGCTTGATCATTCTACTTGGCCAACAACAAAGGCTTAATTTCATTGATCATTAACACAGTGTTATCATCAGGAAAAGGAAAATGAAGACCTAATTGTAATAGGTCTTTAATGTGTTGTTTCATTTCATTAATTCCTTCTTTCATCACATCTGAAAGCTCTCTATAATTGATTGTAGTGGAATTGCAATCGAGAACCTCATTCACTCGCTTAGCAACGACCATTCTATCATTAATTATTGTTGTTGACAACATTGCATATATTATATCATAAAGCTTTTACAGTAGTGTTCCAGAGTCCAAAACTCTCCTATAAATAGTAGCCAAAGTGTCTTCAACTGAAGTCTCCACCTTTTTGCACAATTTTTGTGCATTTAGCAAAAAGGTTAGAGAGGGTCTAAGTTGAATAATCTCTGAAGAGATTCTTTTCCACATTGATTCATAAAGCTCCTTCACTAGATTTAACACTCCTACATTTTTTTACCTATTGGCCATCTCTAGTGTCAATTGTTTTGCCCTTTGTTGCTCAACTTGAAGTTGGGCTTGTATAGCCACAATATTATTCTATTCATTCAACATCTTCTATTGCAATTGAGTAACCTATACTAGGCTTTCCTCACATTTTTCTTATAATGCTAATTTTTCTTACCTTAGGGTCATCACTGCATCTTTTACTTGCATTAGCCCTCCTTTTAAGGAATCATTTTGGGCTTGGATGGCTTGGTGAGTCTGAAGATAAATAGTATCTTGAAACTATTTATTTAGACTCTCTATTTCATTATATTTTGTATTGATTTCTGTGGTCAAACTGCTACAATTTGCCTTCTCTTTGGCTAGATCAGCCTCCATCTTCTATAGCTTCCTTGATATTTTCAAGTAATCTTTAGAAACTACAAAATTGGATTCAGTTAGTAACTTGATTTTTTCTTGTGGTCTAAGCATGGACATATCTATGGCCACTGCATTGATTGTGTAGTCTTCTGGCTACATCTACTCACTTGGCTTGATTATATATGGTGACAAATGAGTCACCATTAGTTGCTACTAAATTAGGTCGAATTACAACCTCATATGTGATGTAACCAAGGCCTTATTATCCTTGATCCTCCTTTTCTCTCTTTGGGCTTCCCTCACCTTCCTGGCAACATCTACTTGAGTTTGGAAGGTAGAAGGAAAGGCAATGTGCCCACTCACAAAAGGATGTCCCTATTGGAAAACCATATGGAATAGCCAATTATTGGCTATGGGTAATCTGAGGAGGTAGTTTCTTAGGAATAGAGGGATAAAAGTGAGGCAATGATAAATCTTGAGTAGGGATAGATGGGGCAAAGTGAGAAATGGGCATATTAGAGGTGGCAGGGGATGTCATCTAACTAGATGGAATCATCATTCTTATAGGAGAAGAAGGAGATTGAGAAGGAGGAGGAGAAAAAATACTTACCTGAGGAGTAACTACAATACTCTATAATTGGTATTTTGAGGGTTCTACCCTCTCTTTTGAATCCAATTGGAACCTCAGCCTCTTATGTTTCCTTAGTGTTTCTTCTTCTAGCTGTGCTCCCTTCTCTTCAATATTTACCACTGCTGCTAGTGGTGCTTGTGGAGAACTAGGAATCTCAAGGATTGATGCTAATGGGAAGATTTTGGTGGTGAAGATACCACACTCTTTTGTTTTTACATGATGCTAAGAGATTGGGGCCAAACAGTCATAGTGACTCAAGCTGTGGTTTGCCCTAGAGCCTATGGTTTTTGGCTAGATTCTACTCTGGCTTTCAGCTTTACACCCTATGTCGATAAATTCCTTGTGTCAGTGATCGATATAGGGGATAGATGGTACTCATCCCAGAGTTCCTCCCATTTCTCATTCGAGTCCACGTTCCCAAAAGAGTGAGTTGTTTGACAAATTTCTTGCATATATTTCCAATAGCCTTCTATTTTCTCATCATCCCAATATTTATTCTTTAGTGCCCTTCATAAACTATAAGTCATTCTAATTTTGGGGTCAAAATCCCTTTTCTTAACATAGAAGGTTTCCCATGGTCCATTTTGTTGAAGAGGCAAATTTGTCAATTCAACATAAAACTCAGGAATATCCTCCCTAGGATTTTTCTTATTTTCCCAAGAGGGGTGGTCCTCATGTGCAATTCTAGCAGCAACCCTATTAGTTCTGATCCATGAAGCTAAGAAACTATTTGGGTCATATACCCATTTATCTTTTATTAGAAGGAAACCTATGAAGGCTATCTTTCTAAGCAACACAATTTCAACATCTTTGGCCTCTAGTTTCATGTTGTTTGTCATCCATAGAGGTCATATATTTTCCTCTTCCTCTTCCTAGATCTATATTCATTATCTACTATAGACACATGCCTGGTGACCTCTAAGAATACTAACCTAAGGGTCAAAATCTTAGGTAGCATCACTAGTTCCCCACAAAAACCATGGTCTCTAATAATAGTATGGTTAGATCCAAAAAAGTAATCACAAGGAATTGGGCAACTGGCCATAAGGTTTGAAACACTTGGAAACAATCCATTTATAACTAGTTCTAGGCTCAGGTGACAAAAAGTAGGGGCAATAAGAAGTTCCCAAAATTCATATGGGTTGCTAGTTTTGGACAAAATATGTGTCCATGCAGACATAGGGGTATCCTCTGTAGACTGAAACTTGGATCATACATATTTAAATGCATGTGTTGGGAAAATATGCCAGAGTTCTAATACAACATAAGGTGAAAAAAATAAGAGGAATACCTAAAAATCCCTTTGGCTCTAAACTGGGCAAGTTGTTCCACCATTGAATATGTAATATGCTCGAAGAAATCAAGCTGATACTCCTGAGTCTTATCAATAGTTTTCAATCTGAAGTGGATAGCCATTTGTTCTTCATAGATAGTTATATCGTATTTCATTCTAAAATGAAAGATATCATGGAGAGTGCATCTTGACTCACTTGTGAAAATTGTGCTCTTGTTATAGGTAGTGTCAACATAGTTGTATCATCATCACCTAATTATATCTCTATTTTTAGAAATCTCAATTGAGTATTAACATTTGCCCACATTTTTTGCATCTTAGCAATGGTGGGACAAGTGGTTGTCTTATCATAGTACATGGCCAACATGTCTCTAATAGCCTATGGTGTAATTTTCACTATAAATGGACCCTTTTGTATGGTACGTGATGGTGCATGAAACAATTTGGCAAATATTTCAACCAAATTAGGGCATGGATGCATAGCTGGGACAATGAATTGTGCTAGTTGGGAAGTCCATATCCTCATTTTGAATGTCTCGTATTGTCCCACCTTGGCCCTCTGAAGACACCTTTGATGTGCTCCTTCTTTAAGAGTTTTGCTACTAGTTCTTTAAAGAATTGGGTCCAAGATTCCATCTACATTATCTTTTACCTTTGTTGGATCACTTGCTTGACCAACTTTAAGGACTCTGGTCTACGGTTAGGTCTTTAATGGTTACATGGGGGCTGAAGCATATGATTTGCTCATAAGAAACTTATCAAGGGATTCATAAATCCTAGACACTTGTTGTGAAGACTGTGCTCCCTCCATATCTATATCTATTCTTTGAAAATAGTGAACTATGGTAATAGGTATGAAGCTTTTTCAATAAGGAAGCACTTTCACTTAAGCAATTTTGCTATGAGCTAAAAATGCAAGTAGCAAGGGTTTTCTAGTAGATGCACGAATGTTTGAGAAATAATAAGCTTTAATTCTTGCTATGAGGTGTTTATTGACCCCTCAAGTCTCAAAATGGCATTAAACTCAGATAACCATTAGCAAATCTTACTAAATCTTCATGGAACAACAAGTTAGACACGTCATCCAAGTGGTTGCGTGAGGTACCTTGGGGAATTTAAGATTTGGGAGATATTTTAAAGTGTCAAGAGTTTTGAAAATTTTGAAAAGGCTCTGAGCTGAGGCTACATGTTCAAAGAACACTTATTTTAAAGAAAGAGTAGGAAAGAAAAAAAAGGGGAAAACAAAGCAATTGAAAAAGGGAAACTATCTAACTATAATACATTAGAGACACAGGTTAATTGAAATGCATCAATTAGATCCCATTCATAGGAATCTCTTCAGGTTCACCTTCCATTGTTTCTAGCTCAAATGATTTCTTCTATTTACATATACGGATTTTATATGGGCCAGTCCATAATGCTTCAAATTTAGTATGTTGACTCAGATTAGCATCTCTTGCATCCCATTTCAAAAAAATTGAGCCTAATTCAAAATGAGGCTTTGAAGTCCTTTTATCAAAGTATTCTTTAATTATTTTCTGATGCTTAATTAATGAATCATGTGCCACATCCCTCTTTTCCTGAACTTCTAAAAGTTTGGCAAGTCTAACAGGCATAGGGCCATTTTCTTCAATTTCAATATGTTTTATCATTTGGAGAGCAGGAGTTTCCAAACATAGAGGTATTACGATAGGCTTGCCATAGACCAGTTCATATGGGTAAATTTTCATCACCTACTTAGGTGTAATTCTATCAGCCCATAGTTCTATATTTAGCACTTTATGCCATTCTCTATGATGATCAACCCCTATTATCTTGATGAGTCTAATCAGGTTCTTATTAGTTGATTCTGGCAAACCATTACCCTAAGGGTAATAATTAGAAGAAGTTTTCAAATATATTCCATGCTTTAATGCAAAATAAAATACTTTAGACCCTAAAAATGCTTTAACATTATCTAAAATTATGGTGTGAGGAGCACCAAAGTGAGTAGTGATACTCCCTAGAAAGTCTAGGATCACATTTTCTATTGCTTCTTTAAGTGGCACTGCCTCAGTCCATCTAGTGAAATAATCTGTGGCAGTTAAAATCCATTTGTGACCCATACTAGACACTAGATTTATCATTCCAATGAAGTTAAGACCCCATTGAGAAAAAGGTTCATCAATAATTATTGGACTAAGAGGCATTGCTACATTCCTCCTCATCCCCATAAAATATTGATAGGATTGACATTTTTTAACCAGTTGACAACAGTCTATAAATAAAGTAGGCTAGAAATAACCAGCCTCACTTATCTTTATGGCTATGGTATTTGCAAAAAAATGTCCACCTGAGACATCAAATAAAACCATTCTAGCCATCTTAAAAAAGATTGTCAATGATGCTAGCCATAATTGGCACTTGTAACTTTTTCCTACCCTCTAAACTTATGGAACCAATCATTGCACCCCAACTATAGCTACTCCATAATCCCTTGTTTTTGGCACTAAATCTATCATCCTGATCAAGATTAAGCTCCCATCATTAATAATATCACTAGAGCACATTGAAGATGATGAAGATTATAGAGCCTCATGGCTATAAGAACTAGAAATTTTGATGGTAAGCATTTCACTTCTGTAGAAAACTTATCGGCCTATCAAAATAGAATATGGAGAAGCTACAATAAATGCATTCTCCCTTGAGAATTTGAGATTGGTGACTTAGTTCTGAAAGATAACCAAAAGAACATAAATTCTATACCTAAATAGAAAGACAAGTTTTAGCCTAATTGTTTAAGACCATATATTGTCATAACAAACTATTGATCAGGAGCATATCGATTAGCTAAACCTAATGGTGAAGAAATTTTAAATCCCATGAACATCATACACCTTAAGAGATTTTACACATGAACAGCTTTGAGCCATTGTCTATAAGACCCCTAACATGGGGACAACTTGTGTTGTCATAATTTTGTCCCACCCTTTTATCTTACCTTGAACACATTTTATACTACCATGGTCCATTTTTCATAAATCCCAATAGTAAAGGCTTTGAACCCTTAGCACTCTGAACACATTCTTCATCCAGTTCTAGATTGCTCTCTTTAAGAATCGTATTCTTTGTTATGTCTAAGGCATGTTATAAGCTTGAACACTTTTTTTCCCTTGACGAATTATGATCTCAATTATGTCTCATAAACAGTACAAAAATATTCAGCAATAGTTATACAAAGCAATTTAGCGAAGACAATCTTGTACAACATTAGATAGGTGAATAGCCACTTCTTCTTAGTACAAGTATTTACTACTTTCTTGTTTTATAAAGAACCTCACTCTCACCAATTTGTGAGCATGGACTATTATATTTGGCTTAGTTATCTCATTGAAACCTCTAATCTCCTCGACTAGATGGTCCCACCTTATACATATTTTATCCCAAAAACATTAAAAACATCAAAACATGATCCATAAAAGAACAAAAATATTGTCTCATGCTTCTATACATTTTTACATTCCCATTCCACCATCCCATGCTCTCACCATTTCGTAAGTAACTATTAATTTTGAATGATCTTACCATTTTGCAATCACAAAAACACTAGTTCATCTCATCTTATCCCATGCACTTTCTATTTTGCAAGATCATTCTTTTTCATCTCATTAGTTTCTTGTTTTCTAGACCATTCTCATTTATTTATCGTATCTTTCATTTCTTCTATAAAATTAATCATGTTGGTATGATCATCATTTTTCTTCTATCCCATTTCTTGGGAGAACTACATTTGGCCTGAAGTTCATGTTGGAACATTCATTCATGGAACTATGTAGGTAGCATCCACTTATCTTATACATCTGGAGTCCAGTCGGCCAACCCCTTCCTTTTCTTCTCTTCCCCCATTTCTTTTGTCATTGTTCCTCTTTAATTAGGGAACAATTGTCATTATTCTTTATTATGATGTGGTGGAAAGTAGCACCTCTACTTCACATGCATGAACATTTGTATTTAAACCACACTAGCTTGGTTTTTATTTGTGTGTTTATTTGAGTTTTATTGGTGTTTTGTTGTTCTTTCACACCTCTCCTTTTATTCCTTCTTATTTTATCTTTTTTACATCTTGTCTCTTCTTGGCCTTGTGTTCCCTTGTTTGATTTTTCTTTTCTCTTTTGTGTTTTAGAACATCTAGATGATTCACATGGATCTTGATTGTTTATATTTTGATCCTATGCTATTACATTTTTCTAAGACCATTTTGTTTATTTGATTATTGTTGGTGTCTAGTTTTTTTGTTTGATTTTGATTTTCTCTTATGTGTCCAAGAATGCCTTGATGGTCCACATTGATCTTGATTATTCATATCTTGGTCTCATGTCATTAAGATGTTCTTGCCTTTTATTTTTAAACATTTTTGTTCCTACATAAGTCTTAATATATCATATCTTTATTTCAAGTTAGCTTCACTTTTGTTTGTCTTTTTCTTTGTTTTAACTTTTTTGTTTAAATGTAAATCATTGTAACTCTAGTTTTGGTCATTGTTTCACCATTATCCTTAGTTATAGATATTCATATTTGAATTGGCTCAGTATAATTGGAATCTTGTCATTCTAATTTATTCATACTTATGATGCCTAGTTTCTTTTTCTATAACAAGCACTTTTTGCTTAGGTCTCAATGTCTTAATGTCAACATCAATTCTGATGAATGATTCTCAATATCTCTTTACAAAACCTATGCTCATGATATGGAATTAGGCTTCTACGTAGCATGTATTTTAGGATTATTTGCCTATGCTTAGACATGTATCTCTTCACATATATTGTAATTATAATCAATTATTGGTCATTTTTCATCATTCTTATTTCCATTCTCTCCCAAACTTAGGTGAACTACATTGGCCTGAAGTTCATGTTGGAACATGAGTCTATGGAACTATGTAGGTAGTGCTCAGTTTCTATTGAGTTCATTTTGGTTATCTCCATTATTCTTTTCATCTCTCTCATCACTTTGTGCATTCTCATATTCTTAGTTTTAGATGACTTTCTAAGTCATTACACCATCGCATGTATGTTTGTGCTTACTCACTTTAACCTATTTTTTTGGTTATATCTTTGAGCTATTTTTGCTTACCAATTACCCATGATAGGGCCCAACATCTAAACCACATATAAATCAAATCAGCTCTATAGGGGAAAAATCATTATTTATTCTTTATCAATGATCAAAATTTTCCCTACTAGGGCAAAATTATTTTATCATGATCACTTTTGATCTATTAGAGTACTTATTATATTCTCTTTAGATACTCCATTCTAGTAGTGCTTCTTTCCTAAAGCAGAATGATCTCCCTTTTATTCTAATTCTAAATTATCCATATTAAATCCTATGATGGTAATATATTAGTGTGCAACTTGTCTTAGGATTGATAAATGCCTTAAGTGCACAACTTGTACTCTCAAATTGGGTACGTTTAAACTATGTCCCTTAAATTTATGGATTATATCTTTCACATTCCCCCCATCTCTAAGGCATATTATACCTCTAATTATATTTTTATCATTGATGGTAATCACGTGTGCAAGCATTAGCTCATCTGGATGTGATCTATTCCATGGATTAGTCTCTCACTTTCTCTCTCTTTTCGAGAGTCCATCCTTCTCTTTCATCCTAGTATGTTCTCTCGAGGGGGCATCAGGGGTCTGTACTAATTTATTCTTGATGACTAATTTATTTTAAAAGATGTTACTTCCCTTGAATATCTCACTATGCCTTCTCAAATAGGGGCAAAATGTAGACATCCAATTCCTAACAGCATTTGTGTTGAAATTGTCAATCTTACTCGAATTACACTCAAATGAACATTTTAGGTCAAAATCCATAAAACACCCTAAATGGTTTGAACTTGTCACTTACAAGTTCTAATTTAGGTTAAATTATCCATAAATATGGCAATGTATTTTATAGGCTAGCTAACTTTGATCAATTTATTTCGAGTCAAAACAACCATTTTGCCATTTAGTGCCTTAGATCACTCTTTTCTTCTAATTCATTGGTATACATCATGTACCTTTATTATTTGGTGTTGGAAACATCCTAAATGGGAATATGGTTCTAATGCATCTAATGTCACCTTCTAATTCTTCTTGAGTCAAATTACAACTCAATAATATGACTTTCTGACCATTTTGATTGATCGAGGACCAATTTATAGATAATTGCACAAATGTTAATTAACCCTATTTAAGGCTAATTAATCCAAATCAAGAGCTTAAGTGGATTTTCCATGAGAGTTGAATATTTATTTTTTTAAATTTATTCCTATTAACTTCATCATTACATGACATCATTTCTTGGGAAGAAATCCCTAGGCCATAAATGCTATAAATATCAACATTATGGGTCACCCATGCCTAGTTAATACCTCACATGCCTCCTCAATTCCAGTTATTCCAAGGTCATGACAAAGATAATTATGGATTTAATTCCAAACATTAGGACTATCCATGACCACACATCTCAATCTTGAGATGGATGGTCATGGTTAATTTTGATCAATCTCAAAAATCTATAAATAGAGAGGCCATGGACATGAATTTTATGCTATTTTGCTAAAATGTTATTATGCTCAAATATTTTCAAATCTTGAATATTTCAAAGTTATAATGTTAAATTGTTTCCACAATCCTTTGCATCTATTCATAGATTTTTCTTGCAATCTTCATTGATAGGCTAGTTTAATGATTTGGAATCATGATCCTAAGTTTTATGGAGTGTTCTTGAGGCATTAGAGGAGATGACCACCATTGTTGATAAAGACAAGGATGCTTTATCAAGGGAGAACATGTTTTTGAGCCACATGGGTATGGTGAATCCATTTGAAAAGGTAATATGGTGTTGCTTTCTTTCATTTTTTTCTTGATATCCTTTGTAATTCACATAGGTAGAGATAGGCTTGGTTAGTTAGTGATTTATGCATGTTTCATTATTTATGGACTAATGCTTGAATGACTTGATTTGTAATCTCATCTACATCTACATGTATAGAAATAAATTATAAAAAGGATCACCTCATCGTCTAAGTTTAGAAACTTTTATTACACCCTAAAATACTATATGATGAGTCTCAGTTACATGTCATAACTTATAGATATTTCAGACATGCAACATGTGCACATTGATAAAAAATTATTTAGTTAATTAAAATTTAGACATAATTAGGACTTAAATATTTATTTGTAGCCATTAAATGTCATATTATACAAAATCAGATTTTATATTTTGGTTAAATCATATCTTGCTTAATGTTTCTCAAAACTATCATTAGAACTATAGTGGTGCTTGTGTATTATGTTGTAGTAATTAGAGATGTGCTCGATGATGTAATTATTGATTAAATTAGAGATATAGTTAGAGATGAACTATGAGGTGGTATTGATGTAGTTATTTTTTATTTCACTATAGGTGGAGTCTATGGAGTAGAATAGGTAGGTGGTATTGATGCTACATTCTTCTTGGCATCTAAATCTTGGTAATACTTATATACCTTAGCATGTTATGAATGAATTAAGATAATGTATGAAATATGAGGCTTAGTCACCCTACCTATTTGTTCCATTAGTTTACTATGGTCTATCTTGGTGGTTTGAAATCAAACTTGAATGAATTTTACCTCTATTACCTTTTTCCTTACTACATTTAACTTAGCTTCAATGTCTTCTAAACTCTATCCTTATAGACTCTATTTTAATCCATCTAAGACTTTCTCAATCATCTGGTCATATGTAGCTTTAGATACCAATTTCCCTCTATTTTTATAGATCATTGTCAATTCAAGCTCAGTCAAAGTTTACTCTACTTGGTTCTCTTGTTCATCCAACTTGTTTACTAGAACTTCAGAAAATGATTCCCAATCTTGAGCCTCATGTGTCCTTATTGAGGCTAGATTCAATGCATTTAATATCTCTAAAAGAGTCATAGGTTATATGTGGTTGAATGCCTTATTAGGGGTGTATAATACCAATAAATTAAAATTGTTCTCATCTTCTCTAATGTGCATGAAAAATTTGGTTATGAGTTTACATGTGGAGCCAAATTGACTCTCAAAGAATGAATTAAATCTAAAATCTCAGACATCCTAAGTCTTGCATTTTTCACATCATATTAAATACCATGGGGGGGTCAAATCACCTATTGTTACTCTTTGAGAGTTTTTAACTCTTCTTGTAGATCTTGTCTAGCTAGCTCTATCCCCTCATGTATAGCCAACATTACCTCACTATGGGACTCCATATCGGAATTGATGTCCTCAGTGTATGGATATTGACCCTTCTTTTTGTTATGCCCCTTTGAAAGAGAATATATGTCTTCCATTTCCTATATAATTAAAATCTTACTATAACTAATTTCAATCTTCCTCTTTTAGACCCACTAGACTACTTCTTTAGACTTGTCAAACAATGATCTTACCATTGGAAGCTCAGTGATATTTAGATAGGGACTCTTAGATGCCTAAGATCATAACTCATGGGCCTAGTCTAGAAGTGTTAGCTTCAAAGGATATTATGGTTGAGCCTCTACTTGTACATGATCTTTAGGTTTAGGCTCGATTTTAGAGGAAGGATTGGTCATTAAGGGATAACTTATTTTATAATAGCATATGTCCTCAAATTATGGCAATAGGTGTACAACATAGACTAGTTGCTTTATGGGATCCCTCTTGGTTATCACTATTATTATTTTTTAGACTAGTGTTAATGAAGGTAGAGGTCAACCCAATTGGGTAGAGGAAGCAAAAATTTGGGTGAGAGGTTGGTTGATAGCTAGGATGGAAAGAGATATGGTTGAATGCATGGACATTTAATGAATAAAAAATGTAATAGTGGAGACTGAGGAAGCTAAATTGGCACTAGGTAGAGTAGCATATGGGTGTATGAAATAGAGACTGATAGAAAGTTCTTACATAATAATTAAATTTTAAATAATTAGATTAAGGATTGTATAAATAACTAGTAATGACATCAAATGAGAAAATCCTAAAGGGGTTCTAAAAATAGGATGCTTACCACATGAATTGCTAGTGAGAGGTTCCTCTACCTTCAGTGCTTATAAGCTTAAGACCTTGTCTTGATATAGTTATTTCTCATCCACATCTTGTTTTAGATTACCTTATAGTGAAGGTTTTTCCTCCTTGATAATTTTTTTTGGTGGGGTATAAGGTCTATCTCCTTTTGGTTTCCTATAGTAGCATTGTGTTGTTCTCTCAATTTATGGAGCAGTCATCTATTAGGAAAGAGGAGGGGTAATCATGATGTATGTTGGGGTTATTGAAGCTATTATTTCTTATTCATCATAATAATCTAAACAAATGATATTGATATCTTCCCCTCATGTAGTATCCTTTCCTTGAGTGATATCCTCTATTATATCTTCCTTAACCTTCCTCAATTCAATAGCTAATGCTTCAACTGGAGGAATTTGTTCCTCTTCCTCTTGTGTAGGGGAAATAATTACTTATTCTTCTTATTTTTCATGTCCTCCAATAAGTGGTGTATCACCTACCAACTATTATTTCTCTTGTGGTTAGTTTTGAGCCATGAGTGGACCTTCAAGATCTTATCCCTCTTCTTCTAGTTATTAATATGGTCTACCACTCCAGAAGTCATAAGATCTCTATTCTCTTGGTGGTGGGATCCTAAATGTTTCCTAATTGAGTGTGGTATATGTTTCCTCTTGTATTACCTTCAATAGGTCCCTGCTCAAGCCTCCAGTCATGGCTCTTTCTTTCACCTCTTCATCATCCTTGGTGTTTACAAATAGAAAATCATGATCAAATGGATTGTGTTTATATGAGAGGCCAAGGGTGTGAACTTTTGTTGGAATTTACCATGGGAGTCCCAATCCCTATGGGTGAGAGTTGATAGTTCATATTATCTACTCACATTTACAACTTCCCTAAATTTCCTCATTATGGTGTATTGCATCCTCACAATAGTAATGTGGGAGCCATGGAAGGTATATTTCTTGTTCTTTGTCATCTCCCCATCAATACCATTCCATATGTGGAAGATAATCTCTTTTTTAACTGCCATATCTTGAATAAATTTTTTAAGTTAAATAGGATCCAAATTATGGCCAAAAACCATGATGATAATATAGTCATGGTGGATCCATTACTCTCTCATATTGATAAGTGTTCTGACAATGCTAGGTGAAATCCTAGCCAAAGGCTAACCATGAATGTCCATCCATACCTAAGGGAAGAGATCCTCAACACTCTTGGAAATATTTATGACATATGAGTATATGTGCACAAAAGAATAATAATCACATATTCAATTTTGGATAACATCTAGGTTGGGATCCCATAGGACTCCATTATGCCTTTATTCCATTCCCATGACTACATCTAATAGATAAGACATCATATAGAAGTTTCCCCCATGTGGCCTCCTATGTTTCTATAGAATTTGTTCCTTAAGGTGAATGTTAATTACTTTGCCCAATACGTAGGTGCACTTTATAGTAATAAGTAGGTCTAGTAATGGAACCCACTCTAGATATAAGAAGTGGATGCTTGAGTGGCTAAAGAGTTAATTCAATAATTCCATGCCCATACGAATCCCTATCCCAAATCAGGTGAGAGGGATGGGATTTTTAACATGTACTTTAAAATTAAATGTTCCCTTGGGAGAAGACACCTTTCTAGTGCTCATTCCACATTGTTAGCCTTCTTCTATGTAACTAATGTATGTAAATAACACATAAAAATTGGGATAGAGAGACTCAAATACCTCATGAATTCATCCCCTAAGATGTATCTTATGATTGTGTTATTATTGACATAGTGGAGGTATCCATTGTCTGCTATTCTACCCTTAGAGAAGAGGCCCCACAACAAGTATATACATGGCATAACCTTTGACTTGGTAGCTACATAATGAAGGGCCTATCACTTGAATGAGAAAATTTACTTTATCAAATGTTTCTACTCAACTTTGATGTCTTATTCTAATGCAAACAAATCCAAATTCTGTACAACTTCCCATAAGTCTAAGTAATTAGAATAATGGTCATTAAATATAATCACATCAAAATTATGTATAAATGCTTAGTGCAATCCTTGATAGAGAAAATAAAGGGTGTTTAGGATCTTTTCTATGACTTGGATGTTGACACCATGGCCATTTTATGGATGTTGGTATGTTTCAAGATTTTTAAAAAGTGTGTACTGAACTAATTTATGTAAATTACAAATCATCCTAATCATAATGAGGGATTTTTAGATTGATTAAGGCTAAATTTTACTTGAGATATTAAAAATTGAATGATATGAAATAGGATGGGGGATCAATATTAATATCTTTATGTATTAATTTCCATATCATGTGTTATTAATTGCCAATATCTACCAACTCATCACCCTAATTCAATTCAAACTTGACCACCATGTCATAGTGTACAAGCCATGTAGGATGCTTTATCATTTGGGGTTCCATTATGTTTTCTTTCCTCTTTTTCCATTTGTCATTATGTGGTCTTGTTAAAGGAAGTCAAACATTCTTTCAAGCCTAAAAGACCCAAAAAATTAGAAAGTTCTTTAGAGAAATTCATTCTAAAAGATTTGATCCCATAGCTTCTAGAGTGAAAGTTCTTGAAGAAAAGTCTCCAAAGTAAAAGTTACCAAAACAAAACTTCTAAAGAGACTGTTTCTAAAGTAAATCACCCAAAGTGAATGCTCTAAAGTGAAAATTTACAAACAAAACTCTTTGAAGTGAAATTTATTGAAGAAAAACTTATCAAAGAGAATCTATCCAAAGAAAACCTTTTGATGAAAAGTCATCAAAACAAATATTTTGAATAAAATTCACCAATAGAAATCTTTTGAAGACTAAAGTTGTCAAAGAAAGAATTTTTCAATGAAAACTTTTGAAGACCAAAGTAGTCAAATGAAAACCTTCTATAATAAGCTAATCTAAATACCTATCATGTAAAGCAATTCTTCTTGACTTTCCATTAATAGATTGGTTTGAACAAGTCCTTTCAAATCTAAATAAGTACACCCTAATATGATTCAATGTTTAGAACACCAACTTTTTATAGATAATGATAATCTTTATAACCATCAAAAAAATGTAAATACCTAGATAACATATTCATACTCTCTAAAAATAAAGGGGGTCCCCACTTTTCAAAGAAAGATACATGGTGGGGTGTGTTGAATACAAAAAGATGGTGTTTTCATCATCAGAACATGGCATGATTTAGTAACCCCATTTCCAAAAACATTTTTATTATGGTTGTAGGGTTTAGGCCTTTTAATATTATTGGCTTGAGGTGGAATTGAATTTGGTGCTTGAGTTTACTTTTGATTATAATTCTAGCCTTGATTTTGGTTTTGGTTTTAATTAGAAGAGGATAAATTGATTATTCTTTTGTTGAAAAGGGATTTCTCAATATGGATTCCTTTTTTTGTGACCTATTCAAATGTATAAGCACATTTTAACTCAATATGACATGATATCTCATTGTGAAAGCTCCTAGTAACTACTATAGCCAACTATTTATTTCGTAGATTGTGAGTAAATATGATTAATAGGGCTTTCTAACATTGTAAGTATGAAATGAGTCTTTCAATAGTTTTATATTTAGCTTGGCCTAGATCCACACTAGTAATATCATGCTCGATATTATATGAGAAGTGTTGTACATAGTTATCTAAGAGGTAATTGAAGTTAGGTATAGGGTTATAAAATAATTTTAACAACCATTCTAAGGATTCTATTATTAGACTCCTTAGGAAAAGTAGAATGAAGTATATATTGATCTAGCCATCAAATTGTACGAAATAAATAAGTTATTAAAATGCTCTATATGGTCACCTTTACCTTTTTATTTGTTGAATTTATGTGGCTCATAACTTGGTGGAAATAGTATTTATATATAATCCATTTTAAATGGGTAAGATCATATCTCTTATAGTTTGAATTTTTTTGTTTTTTTTCTAACCTTTATAGATTGAATTATAGCTTTCATTTATTATAACACTTGGGAAAGGAAATTAGGAGTGTCCTGTTGTTGTGGAGGTTGCCTGATCAAAGGTGGATTACTTTGACCAAGGCATGCATAATGTGGGATGCTTATTTAATTAGCCAAATTACTAGGTAAACATATCCACAAATTAGGGATATACTATGGGTGAGAAATACACTAATGTTAAAGTCAATTTTGGTTCAAGTTGGTTACATAACCTTGACTAGTGAATTGTGGCTATGATAATGATATTTGGCTCTATGAAATGTGTTGGTAATTTTGGGTTTAGGAGGGAAATTATTGCCTACTTATTTAACTTATTGTATATAAGAACCATGCTACTAAATAGATACCTACTATTGGAGGTGTTTATATTTGGGTCCTTATTGCACATGTGATACCTATTGGGTGAAAGGAAATTGTTTTCAAACACCTAGTGCTTGTTGTGCATAAGAATATTATTGTTGGATAAACACCTATTGTTAGATCAATACTTTTTGTTAAAGAGGCATTTGTTATTGGTTTTGAATTTGTTGTTGTTGACAAACTATCACATTCTAATGAATAAGAATACATTGTTAGTTAAGTAATGTCTATGATTGATAAGGTGTATTGGTATGTGCTAATTAAGGCAACACATTTTTTGTCACCTATTGAGGTGGCATAGTAATCTGAACTTATTACAATGGAAAGTTAGTCTATTTTTATCTTGTTTCCCCTTGTTACACATTTTAGGAAACAACTGGTTGGGGAATCAAGGTTGCTTATTAATTTTGGGAAATAGGCATGCCTATACCCTACTTTAAATACATTTATGGCATTGTTTGGAGGAACATTATGTGTATGGCTTGGTGGTAAATTAGAACCACTTTGGTTTAATTTTGACTACCATTGTGTGGTATCTATAATATTTTTATTAGTGTCTTCCATTTGAGAAATATTATCTTTTATAAAAATATGGACATTAAACATGTCATCGACCAATGTGCTTTGGTTAAAGGGGTATACATTTTAGCTTTTATATCTTGAAGCATCTATTTTTTACCCTTTTGATGAAAATATCTCAAAAAATGACATGTTAAAAATATCCCTTGCATTGAGTTTAAAATCTAGGTTGAGATAGTTTTATTATGTTTGTTATATTTGTTTGATTTTTTTAATTCATAATACCTTCCATTTTACAAGTATATTGTGGTAATACTATGGAATTTGGACTAGATCTTGGATATAACTATTAGATGCATGTTTAAATAATTTAATATGTAGTGTATTACAATAATTTCTAATTAAACTACTTAAAGTTTCTTATGGGAAGTCTAGCGAAAACCTAACTCCTACATAAGCAACTCTAAGAAACACTTCATCTTTGCCTTCTAATAAATGATATTCAAATAAGTACTGATTATAGCTTATGTATGTTGGTTTCTAACATAGTGAGGCTATTTTTATTGTATTTGTTCAATGTTAGGCATCATTAGAGCAAGGTATTGTGTCATTTTCTTCAGTTCTTGTCTTGAATAAAGAGGCACATTTAACAAATACTATGTTAAAGGGTCATACCTTTTTTTAATGTATAAGATATTATAAGATGGATAAGGATCTATCTCATAAGCTATGTTATCATACAAATCTTGAATAAAAGGGTCATTTGTCACAAAGTTCCCATAACCAAGATTATACATAGTCCTACTACATGTGTAATGTGGAAAGTTTAGATCCATGGATAGGTCAAATGAAAAATAAAGGGCATAAAGATAACAAACAACTAAGGTCTAAAAATAAAGGACCTTTAACTCTTTAAAAGAGACACAAAGGGATAAACAACTTCCTCTAAGAAATTTGATTATAATGGATTAAATTATGAAATTTAAAACACCTAAAATACCAAACTACCTACTATAAAGGACTATGGAAACAAATTAGAATCATAATAAAAACCTTACCAATCCCTTGATTCAACTAGATTCCTTCCAAGATATTCAAATCGATGGTTGATTTAATATTGCCATGGATTTAATAGATCCTTGTTATTTCTAGTTCATCATATAGATGAGAAGACTTTATGGATTCAATGCTTGGTTTCAATGGATGAGTGGTCATGTTTATATAGAATATGGAGGGAACGATAAATGGTTAGAATTCAAATTTGGATTGTGGAGATCTATGGTTGGATATTTTCCAAGGAATTTTTAATTCTTTGGAAGCCTCTAGAATAAAGGATTCTAGAGAGGAAAGGCTAAGTTTAGAGAGGATTCTAAGATCCTGTAATCCTAGAATCCTCTTAGGGATTAATTAGGATTAGGTAGGGGATTATATATAGATTAGGTGGGTGATTAGGGACTAGGGGTGTAGGATATCCTAGGAATATGCTAGTAGGTTGGCCATCGGAATTTAAAATTCCCAAACAATAGATAAGTGGGGATTAGGATAAGATAATGGGGATTTAGGAGAATTAATAAAGACATGGGATAAGACTATGGTTAGTATATTAAGAATAATAAAAGGGGATATTAGATAAATAATTAAAAATGGGGGCTATTAAGATGAGATTAAAGGGGATAAATTAGATAAATGGAATTAGAGCCAACTAATAATAATATTAATGACATTAAATGAATAAAGTAAATTTAGATGCATATATTTTCCCCCTTTTTGAAAGGGAATTGTGAGTGAATGAAGTATAAGGAGTAATGGACATTGAAATAAAAATAATTTCATGGATTAATTTTAGTAAATGATGTTAGTGGGTATGATGCCCTGTCAAGGGGCTATGCAAATAATAATGAGATGTATGGCCACTCAAAAGATTAATTGATGGGTGTGATGTGATGAATAAATAAGGGGATGGAATGTGATATGTGGAGATGGATGATGATGAATAAAACAAAATCAAGTTGAGTAATGAGATATAAAGTAATCATGCCCTTGGTAAAGACATATGCATACCGAGTGAGAAGGACTATGTCATGATTATTGACACTTCTCAAGGAGGAATTAACTATTATATGATGATTATAATATAAAATGCTACAATATTTTAATGTATACTAGAAAATGAGAATTCAAGGGAGAGATATAGGCTAGGATAATACAATGATTTGATGAGATTAATGATGGGTGTATCCCATATTTAAAGCTAATCAAAATTATGAAGAGGATCAGAGAGAATGAATGGTATGATTGAGTGACCAAAAGATGAATTAGATTACATTACATCGATTCAAGGAGGTGATTAATCAGATGAAAAAAATATGAATGTTATGACTTGTCAGGCCTAATCAATAGGTTAAATTAATTGACAAAAGGATTAAGGAGATGATTGAAAATATGGTGATTGATCAATAGAGGGATTGATATTATGGATCAAGATCTTACTAAAATAATATTAGAGGATAATGAGGGACATGAGATATGTGATGATGTATGATGAGGAAAGAGGTGAGAGTTTTTGAGCTATCCTTGGGCTTTAGAAAATGGCCAAGTGTTACCTACATAGTCTGAAAAGACCTTAGGCCAATGTAGTTTTAACATAGAAGATAAATGAAAATTATTGATTAGAAGGTAATGATGATGACTATGATTAGTCACTAGAGGGTGATCTTAGTTATTAAAGGACATGACCCAATTGATGAGATAAAATATTGGATGTTAGTCAGAAGGGTCAATAGGATTAGATTAGTGATATGAAATAAGGATTATTAGATAAATGATGAGGGTGTAGATGATAAATCCATCATGAATACCATAAGGCTAATCATAGTATAATAGAGATGATAAATATGGAACTTGACACTATGCCCCATAATATAAGTATGACCAAGAGGACATGATGTTAAAGCGCATGTACAAATAGCAAACTCTGCATCATCATGGGCACTTATAAGTATTCTTGTATCTTTGGTGACCTCTTATCATCCTCATTCATTTCCCAATAGATAAAAAGAGACATAATGAAACATAGACTCACAAAATAAAGACAATCAGATATTTACATGCCAACAAGCTAAATAGAAAAAATAAGTAACACACACAAGTATTTACATGTAAAGTCATAATGTCATGTCTAATGATGGGATGAGTGATTAGGTGAAGGGTTGGACTAAGGTGATCATGATGTTATTGTATACTTGTATTTGTAATATACTTGGAATTGGATAGGATGATCATGATTAGGATTAGGACTTAGGTAAGGATATGGAAGTGGATATGGATGATGAATTATGGGAGGGACTTTGATGAGGATTTGATTAGGATAAGGATGTGGAAATTTAGATGAGAGACATCATATTTATCAGGTTAAAGTGAGACTAGGTCAATGTTAGCTTGATATAGATGAGATCTTCCCCTTATTTAGAGGAGGATGGATGATGTGAAAGATTAAAGGCATGAAGATGGATGAAACTAGGGTAAAGGCATAAAGCAAGACACCATGGACTATATTTGGCATTTTCAAATTTTATGGTTTTTAGGGTTTTAAGAATATGTATGTACACTATAAAAATGGGGTCACTATCAAAGGGAATACGAAGCCTATCAACCAAGATAAGGATGGATGGAATAATAGATGGGATGAAAAAAAGGATGAAGATTATGTTGAAAAGGGGTAAATGACATCATCATACAAGAACCAGCTATTGATTTACTACAGTGTTCTTAGGAGGATATGAAAAGATGATTTCTAGACATTTATCAAGATACCCTCCACTCCCTTATGAAGGTTAAGATGGGAAGAAAGGAGGGACACAATAGGATGCATGATATGGATATAGGGATTTGATAGGTATGGGATTGACAAGGGATCAGTTTGATGGATGAAAAATGATGGATTTTACTCCCAAGTGTTAAATTATAATGTAGACAATAGATTATTCTACCATGATGCTAAAAACTGGTTTTCATCATGGTACTTGACCAAGGTGTTAGGAAGTTAGTTTTCACCATTTGATGAATGATTTTTTATTTATTTTTTGATATTGTGATTTTTATTTTTTATTTTTGAGAATCTCAATTTATTATATAAGGGAAAGATGGAGGAATGTCCATACTATTTGGATCTTCAACCAAAACCTATAGTGGATATTTGTGATGCTAGGACCATGTGATAGATGCTAGATTCCTAGATGTCTTAGTGGCCTTTATATACTCTTGATTTAAAATCTTCTGGACATCTCAACCAAGTGTCATTGTAACCCCTATAATTGACAATTCTACCAAGGGATTTGAGATATGGTATGGATTGGAATATGTCATGATTTTCATAATGGGACATAGGGTTTGAATGAGGTATGTTATCATGATGGGATGGGGAAAATAAATGGGGTTAGATAGTTTCATACACCATTAGATATGGTAGTGGAGATTTTTTAGATTGGTTCCATGAGATTAAGGGTTCTAAGACCTTTTGAATTTATGATTATTTGATCCAAATATTAAGATCATGATTGGCGATATCATTATTAATTTTGACATTATTTTGATATGCTATTTATTTATTTATTTTGAGTTTGGTTTCCTCCTAGTGCCTGATTGTGGGCTTCACCAGAAGAAAGTGACTTTTTACTAGATAAATGATTTTGATTTAGAGAGACCCCTAGTAATTCAAGGATATATATACTAGGTGATGATTATTTATGACTTGCCTAGTTATAAGTCTCATCTTGATTTTTATTTATTAGATTTGGATCATAGAGGGATTGATTTTTTGATGGGATTAATTGATTATGGGATTAGATCCTTATATATGTAATGCATAATATTACATGCAGAAGGGAACCCAATGATGCATGCTCCTATTCGTTCCCGTCATGGATTGGGATGTAGGGATCATGGAAAATAGTTGGATAATTAAGAATGTGTGGTCAAGTAAGGGGATAATGGGTAGAATAGTCCTCATACAGGTTACTACAAGCCCTAATCTCAATGTTGGAGAAAGTTTATTCTATAATCTCAAAAGGATCACTAAGAATCTTGGGGTAATTAGAATCTAAAGTGATTCATATATAATTTTATGATCTTAAACTAATAAATCATTGAGTAATTGTACTTTAGTTTCATCTTCATGAGATGGATCAAGAGCCATGGTTTTTAACTAGTCGATAGTAGACACACCTTCAAAGAGATAGGTGTCAACATGACTTTCATTATCTTCAAGGGATGTTGATTCTAACATAATTTAATATTGTCAATCCAAGGATAGTGTCTAAAGGTTGTATGTAATATAATAAAGAGACCTTTGGAAATTGGTTCCTTCTATCACACTCCACACTTTACAAGAATTGAAAATCACACTTGTAAGAATTGAAAATCACACTTACATTAATCAAAAATCACACTTGCAAAAATCAAAGACAATTGCATGGAATTAAAACACACTTATGAAAATTAAATTGATGAATTGAAAATAAATGACAAACACATAAAATACCTAAGGTTTAAAACATGCTATATAAAATAAATGTTTACAACAATATAGAAAAATAAGAATTTACTGTAAAAAGAATAATTACAAAATAAAGAAATAAAATAAAAATACATTGATCCATTTTCCTTGGAATGAGTGACCAACTCATTCCTTAGAAGAGAATTTATTAACAACATAGGTTTTATAATGGACTACTGAGAGTAATGGAAGGAAAATTTATGTTGATTGATTGATTGATTATTTTTTGGGTGTGGAAGGTTGTATTTATAATTTCATCCTTCCTATCAACACCTGATTTGGGCGTAACAACCAAGATACTCTATCCTATCTCAATCTCCACAAAATATGGAGAGAGATATTTATTGGAATAAAATTACATAAATATATATTCAAATACAATCTATTATGGAAAATCTATACATATAAATCTATATATAGAAAGAATCTAAATGGAAATCATTATTCATGATATTTGGAACATTGGAATACTATTAGAAATACTTTTCAAACAAGTATATAGTAGTTTTGTTGAAGTCTGGATCAATTCTATTGAAATCCATATTAACCTACTAAAATCCATAGCAAACTGACAAAATCCATAGCAAGTGTGTTGAAATCCATAGCTAGCTAATGTAATTCATAGCTAGTTTGATGTAATATATAGTTGGCTTGATGTAATCCATAGCTAATTCATAGAAATCTTGTTGTAATCTATATCTAGTTTGTATCAAGATTATTATAATCTATAGCTACTTCAACAATCCTATTGTAGTTTTTAGCTATTGTAATAGGCTTGTTGTAATCTATAGCTACTAGTGGATTCTCTAGTAAACATGTAGGAGTCCATAACTTGCTAAGAATATTGTATCTTATTTTAGAAGATTATGTTGCTACTCCAACATTTTATTTAATGGTTAATCTTCATATTTTTAATAATTATTATCTTAGTATGGACTGTGTCTACACTCATTGACATAATTTTCCCTAATAATCATTAGTAGTAGATAACAAATAGATAACAAGGAATTTTAAAGACATAACCATGATATCTATTCACCATTTTATTCGAAATCAACCATCAGTTCATAAAATAAATTTAGATCCACTTATAATGAAATAAAAAGGATTTTATTTTATAGATATAATTTGTCATTTTATGGACTCATCATCATGATAAGAAAGTAATGCTTTAAATAACCCCTTTTGTATACTCCTAGGCATGGATGACTGGATTCTCCCTCAATTTCAATGTCACCATTATGAATCAATTTTTGGATATAATCTCTAAAATTTCAACATGTATTGATATAATGCTAAGGGATTTTATGATATATAAAAAATCATTCAGGTTGATGTCATGAGGGAACATGTTTGGATAGATCTAGAGGGCATGTTTGAGTATGGACAATCATGCCTATGGTCCTTAATTTATAAAATATGGCTTCCATAAAGATGGGGAGAAGTGTATATGGATTTTAGATGAGTTTTTAAATATAATTATTAGATCAATTTGTGTAATAATGTGATGGTGGAGTGTGGTATTGTTTAAGAGGCAAACAGGAACTAGACAAGGTCAACAAGCTATGCTTTCCTTTTCTAGTAGGATGGGGGATATATGAGGGACTCTGATTGGTAGATGGAGTATTTGAATATAGATGGGTATGTACTATGGGTAACAAGAGTTGGATGGGTTCAAGACCTTTAGGATGTTTGGCACCCATCTCAAATATTTGTGATAAGACTAACCCCTTATTTTCAGAAATATACTCATTAAATAGAGTGATCCTTAGACTAGGAAGGTCATGACTAAGAATAGGACTAATGGATGGTGGAATTGGATGTAATGGGATGGGGATGAGGGTTGATTAGGGACTTGATTTGGAGGTGACCTTAGGCTTAGGGGTTTAAGATCATTGGGAAGGTTAGAACTCATCTCCAATAACCATAAGAGGACTTCATTTTTGTTGGCTAGGATGTACTCATTAAATAAGGGAACTTTAAAAATCATATAATGAGGACTATGATTATGAATAATGAATGATGGGGTTGATTATGATTATCTAAGGGATGATGTATTGGGTAGGATATAGGATATTGGTTTTGGCTTGATAGGATTGAGGACTGAAGGTAGGTGTGCACCCATTTCTAGGACCTATAAAAAGATCTCATCCTTATTTTCAAATAGGCATTGTTCTATGAGAATGGGGTCCAAACCCATGGGGATAGATGATAAAAAGGGAATAGATGATGTGAAGGAAGATTTAATAACTATATAGGTCCCTTAAAAAAGTAGGTTTGATTGACTGAGCTAAGATGATAGGTGATGATGAGGATGATATGGATGAAATATGATTAGATGATGTAGGAATAGGATTAGATTTTAGACTGATATTATAATAAGTGATAATGATCTATCAATAATGCCTAATTTTAAAGTTATAAAAAGGATTTAATATTTGATGGGTGCCTAGATTCAAACTATCAAGACTAGGATTGGATTGGTGCTAGTTATGAATAGGCAAGACAAGTAGATGATATAGACTAGATTAATAATGATTGGATGCTAGATTGAAACTGTTAAAGTGACAAGATGATAATATGGTACTGACTATGTATGAGATCTGACAAGTGATAGTTGTCTTGAATGATAGGATGATATGAAAGGACAAAAGGACTAGCTCAAACCTTAGACCCATTTTATCAAGGTGGGATGGGATAGGATTATGTGATGAAGGATATATGGAGGGATCAAGGATGATGGGTTTTAATAGTGGGATAAGGGTGGTGAGTAGGATTCAAAGAAGTGTCTGACCTAAAGATCCAACTAAGTGTGTTGTGGGATAAGACAAGATGGGGTTAGACTTAGATGGGGATGCTAATATAAGTATGTATAAGATAGAGTGATAAGGTATACAAGATAAGTAAGATTATATAATATATGATGACTTATACATGAGGTGAGGATATACAAGAAGAATATGAATATATAAGGATATACAATATGATGATATATAGAGCTTAGATAACTATGTATCAATTTTGTGTGAAAGATGACTTGGCTCAAAAACAACATGGATATAGTATGACACACACCCAAGCCAGTAGACCATAATCCTAAGATTATAAAAATTATGGGTTAAAATGTCCTATAAACTTAATGACTTCTTAGGAGATGATCTTGAATCTAGCATCAAGTATCCTATTACAATTAAAATGTCCTACACTAGGTTGAATGGTCTCTCTAGGGGCATCCCTGATATATGGTAGGTACAATGGGGTCCAAGTCCATATAGGGTGTTATCTAATACTTATTTTAGATAATGAAGTATTCCCTTTCATAGATGACCTATATGAAGTCAACTTATTAGCCTAACTATAGATGTATCTGATATTTATACTCCTCTAAAACACAAAGTTTTGATTAGTTCATGGTGGTTAAATCCATGGTCACTATCCCCTTAATACTATGAAAAGTGCATGGGTGTCCATTCCAAATTTTATTACCCATAGAAAATTAAAATGGGAGGATTTATAGATGGTCCTTGATCCTCTAGGAACTCTCACAAGGATGCAAAGAGTAGAGCATACACTACTATAGCCCTCAAGAGAGAAACAAATAGGCCAAAAAAATTAATTAACCAATTACTTAAGATGTGAGATATGTAAAAAATGCAAGAATATACAAGACAAAATGATTAAAATGATTAAAATGATCAGTTTATCAAGTATAATAGTCTATGGTAATAAGTAAAAATTTATGGCCTACTGAGAAATTTTATTTGATGACACCAATGAAGTCTAAACCCACTAGGCAAATGGCCTTCCTTCAACAACTAGTTGTAAAGGCATTGCTACATATACTTCTATCTTGGCTAGATCTTGGCATTCATGGTATGTTATAATGTGAGTATGAGCATCTTTAAAAATGATTGGCCAATAGTATCCCATTTTTAAGATCTTATAGGCCATGGTATTTCTAGAAGGATGACCACTACCTATCTTATGATGTGAGTTCTCTAAAATTTATTTATCTTACTCTATAGATACACACTTGAGATAAATACATTCATAATTTTTATATAAAATACTCCTTTATTGATCATGTAATGAGAAAATTTGAGCCTCAATCTCTTCTCCTCAATCTATTGAGTTTTGAGAAACAAGTTCTTTTAAGTAAATACTGTATTATATCAGTATAGCATTCTCCTATAGATGATTATGATTGACATACATTTTCAATGATGATGCATGGATATAGTTTAGTCATAAACTAAACAATGCCTTGACCTCAAATGATCTATGCAAGCTTGATCTTTATATAAAATTTTTACAGCTTGGACATTTATTTGCATCAGAAGACTCCTAGTTCATTATGCGATAGAGTGATCCTCATAGTAGAATCAAGTAAAATAGTGATGGTTTTAATCCTCAAGATGTAATGTTAAAACTTCTTCACTAACTTGACAAGGGAGAAAATCTATTTTTCAATCATAAAATATCTAAGCTCTACATCCTTCATATCTAAGCTCATGAATGTAATTGGATGCTCAGTCTCTTCTTTATTCTATGTGATGATAGACATAATAATATGCTCTAAAGTGAATGAATAAAAGTATAAATATTTCATAAAATCTAGACTGAATGGCACTGGAGCCTATGATACTACATCTTTAATTTCTTAGAAAGACTTTTTGGTTTTAGTTATCCATTTTATTTTGGCATCCTTCTTTAGAATGCCATTCAAAGGTCTAACGATCTTTGCAAATCTTGAAATGAACTTCTTATGAATTTGATCTTTCTAAAGAATGATTTAATCTCCTTGTTATTTGGTAGCTAATGTTTTGAATTTTTTTGAATTATATCTGGATCAATGGTGATGATGTACCCCAAGAGATTTTCCTCAGTGACTCCAAATATGTTCTTGTCTGGGTTTAATGAAATACCAAACCTTTTGCATCTCTTGAATATGGACTGTAGGTGACTTATGTGGTCTTTCCAATTCTTTAAAAATATCATAAGATCATCCATGTAGATGATTATGGATTTTCCTATTAGTCCTTTGAAAGCTTGATCCATGGTATTTTGAAAGGTTACTCCTGCATAAATTAAGTTGAATGGTATCCTATTATACACATAAGTTACCCACTTGATGGTAAATACCATCTCTATTTTATCCTTAAATTACACCAGTACTTGATTATAGCCTTAAAATCCATCTAAAAAGGACATCATTTTAGAACCACTCACTATTTGTATCACCTCATCTAGATAAGGTAGGGGATAATTGTCCTTTTTAAAATCCTTGTTTAGGTTCTTGAAGTCTACACATATTTTGATCTCACCATTATTCTTTCTTATTGGGACTAAATTAGCCATCTAGTTAGTATGTCAGATTGGAAAGATGATTTTTATGTTTAATAGCTTTTCCACTTCTCCCTGGATGAGAGACTCCTAGATAAGATTGACTAGTCTCTACTTTTATCTAAATGGCTTATGATCTAGCTTTAGGTGGGTCATATGAGTAATGAAATTTTTATAATATAATTATTATATCCTCATATGTCCAAACAATGACATCCTTATATCGAGTGATTAAATCTTTCACTCATTATCTTTCATCTAGGGTGTAGCTAAGACCAATATTAACATATCATGGTCTATGTTCATCTCTTAGATTTTATCTTTTGAAGTTTGATTCACTGACCTTGGGGTTCCATAAATGATAAGCTTGAGGGTCTATGTCAAATGACCTTTCTAAAGAGACCAACCCGATTGGAATTTGACTCTCTTTGAGATGGAGGATGCCTTCTTTGTTTGATTCCTCTTGATAGAGATGATTAATGTCCTTATCATTAATGATTTGGAATTTGAATTCCCTTGAATTAGTTAAAAGGTAAATAATTTATTGGTCATCATCAAAGACCTATAAATTTTCTATGTTATCTAGAATAGAGGGACAAGGTACAAATTCAATGGAGAAGCTTTTTACCTTAAATTTTTTTAATGGATCTAGATTAGAAACAATAATAGATAGTGAATTAATAGCTTGATTTTGCTCTCTATGAAGGGATACTATGTTGAAAACTGCAAAGCTTTCAATCAGGTCCCATTATTTATGCTTGTATCTCCTTAAATAAGATATATTATGCTAATATTTATTTTTGACCTGGTTAATTACCAATCTTGAGTCACCAAATACTAGTATTTACATCACATTATTTTTGAGTGCAAATTGTATTCCCAAAATTAGATCCTCATACTTAGCTCTATTATTAGTGTATGAAAATTTCAACATGTATTATTCCAAGAACATTTTACCTTATAGATAAATTAACTTGATTCCCATGCCTGATCTTTACTTGGATTTAGCACCATCAAAGAGTAAAGTCCATAACTAATTTGAACCTTTAGGTTCTAGCTTCTATAATTGATTCTTCATAGTAAAATTATAAATACCAAGGCTAGGATATTCAAACATTACCTCTTAATTCTTGATGTTATATTCCATAATAGGATACTTCATTCTTGGCTCTCTATTAATTCAGATTTGATTTGCAATTCCCCTTCATGACAACTACATATGAGAGAATTCTATAAAGAGATATCCATTAAGTGTTTTGGACCAATCCTTTCTTAGTAATAGTTCATAGCCTTCATGCATGTCTACCATTATAATATCAATTTTCATCTAGCCTCATGGTTTAGATGCCACTTGAATGCACACATTGATCAATTATCCAACTACTAGTACTACTATTTTATCTAGTTGTGAATTTTTTCTCTTTAAAAGACTCAGAGTGAGACCTAGATTTTGACATATGGATGTGGGCATGATAATTAAAGATTCTTTATAATCAACTAAATAGTTATGAATATTCTTACCAAATTCCCTAATAGTCAGTAGGAAGGAAGGAACTTTTTTCTTACTCTTATAGATGATATTAACATCAATAACTTTTGATTTGTTTATAGATGATTTAGCTCTTTCTATAGGAGCCTTTCTAGTAATTGAATTCCATAATATTTCATTTTTTTTGGGGGATATATGATAATTTATGAAGTATTATATTCACCATGATATTCTTCATATCTTCCATGATATTGTATCCTCATTTACTTGATTCTTTCTTTTTTTGCAATTGATTATTTCCTTTTGGAGGGGTTGGATTATTATCTAATTTTAGATTAGGAGGAATCATCATGGTATTTGGAGGATTAAATGTTGTAATTGGTTACTTATTCCTTAAATTTTATGAATATTTATGGAACTATTGGAAAGAATTAACTTCATCCATATTGTGTTCTAGTTCATTATGATCTTCACCTGAGAAGGGAAATTCTTTAGTTTAAAAGAACATAGAAGTGATTGAAGAGATATAATATTGATGGGATTTTGGTGGATTATTCATCTGATCATGCCTAACTAATATTATTTGAAATATTTTGACTTCTACACAAAACTCTAGACAGTCAAGCTCACTGTGCTAAGAGGTGTTATGAATTTTGGACCAATTAGGAAATGCCATTTATGCCATGTTGATCTTTGGAAGTTTGTTAGGTAGCTTATACTTGTTGAATGGTCTATTATATCTTTGGAATCTAAAATTTTGATTACCATTTAGGTTATTTACATTTCCCATCTTCCTTTTTATATTCAAGAAGTCATTGCTTAACTATTAAATCATCTTATAAATATAATCAAGTTCTAATTTTGTGTAATTTGTACTTTGGAGAATAGTAGTGGGAAGTGAAGTTGCTTATTGATTTTGATTATAACCATTACCTATGTTATGATTGTTTAAGAATATTAAATTTGCTTGTGTTTTTTGTGTCAATAGAGGTAGTGCATATAACTAATTTTAATTGAATGAAGGAACATTATGGTTCACATGTGATATCAAATTGAGTGATGGAAATCCATTGTATAAATTAATCACTTTGAGAATTCGAGGATTGATTTGTTTGTCTATATTAATAGCCTCTTCATATGCTAAAACCAGATTAATGGTAGTAGCCACTCTTCTTAGGAACATGACAGTGATTGGGTACAAGGTGTTCTTGTACATCTCCAATGATAATGGATCTTTTTGTTTATACCTCAGGATCAACTATTTGTACATATTTTGGAACCTTACATTGAAATCATAGGTGGACTCATTAGGTTCTCTCCTCATACTCGTGAAGTGTTAGTATACTAAACTAGGATTGGTGACCTATCCAAACTATGCAATAAAAGATGCTTGACATTCATCCCAAGAAGTGATGGAATTTTTTATTATATTTAAATACCAATCATAAGTAGCATATATTATAGTAAAATAGAATAATATACATGAAAAATCTTTATGGACAACATTAATTAACCTTAATGTAGCTTTAAAAGATCTAACATGTTTTTCTATTATCTTTGCTCCTAAAGGAAAAAAGGAAGGTAGGTACTTTCTAGGATTTTTAGGTAAATCATGCACATCTCTTAGGATGAGAATATCATATCCAAATAATCAAGGCTGAGCCATTAATTTATTAATAGGTAAAGGGTTCCATATGGGCAAGGAGTTCCCTACTAGAGGAGGTGGATTGTTTTGAACTAGGTCTATTGGCATAGTTCTAGGTCTCCTATGATTTTTTAGGGGTGAGACTAGACAACCATCTTGAGAATTAAATATTGTCACTCTCTTGAGTAACTCTAATATAAATTTATACAAAGGATAACTATTATTATGAGGGTGCTAGCCCTCCTTATAGCTCTAGTGAAAATATTTATTCATATTGTATGCACACAATAGTTAATAAGGCAGCCTATAACATTTTAGGATCTCAATGGAGGTAAACTCTACTCTAGGTCATGGGTTACATTTATGTGTTTTTTCATAACCTATTGATGGAATAACCAATAGGGCATGTAAGTTGTTGATAAGGTATTTTGGATGGAGGTATGGTCCCTAAAAGGTAGTGAATCTCTACATGAGTTGGAGGGATGGTTGGATTCTAATCTAATGTGGGTTGTTCTCAAAACAAACTCAAAAAAAGAGTAAAGGGTAAGGCAAAAAATAAAGCTTTATGGTTTTCATGAACTACTTCCCTGGTTAGTTTATAAACAGACCTATGCTTTCAAAACCTATGCATGTTGCTAGTAAAAATTGCACACATAATCAAACATAGTTAAGAAGTCTAAGGAGATAATGATGAAATAAATTTATAGGCCTCAAACAAAGGCTTCTTCTTTTAGGGTAATTATTACACACTCTTACTCAGGAGATTATGGCTTTGGCTAGTGAAGTATTTGAGGTAGCTTTGGTACACACATAAAAAACTACATCAAATAAAGCACTAGTACACATTAAAAATTATGAATCAATTTGAACATAGTTATTTTAATCAATATATTTACCAATATTTTAAAATCTATTTCACATCTATAGATTAGTACATCAATCAAAATAATCAATAATATATTTTCATCTATTTCACACTAAAGATTATTGAAACATACAACCACAGAAAGTAACTAATTACATATAAATTGGAAATAAAATACACAAACACATTTGTTGATGATCAAAGCTGATGTTGCTCCTATATTCAAAATTTTCTAACCTAAATCTAAGATGGAGTATAATTGTTTATATAGACTTGGGGAAGGGTTTGCCTCATCCTCCAATCTCATGTAACGTCATTACATGTGATAGTTAGAACCAAAGTTCTAACTATTGTCTAAAACCATATAAGAGTCTTCTTACAATTATCAATTTAAGTTAGCCACTACAAAATTTATGCAACATGTGCATGTGTATAAAGAAAAATACTATTTTTACAAATATATGCATCATTTTTTCAAAACTATACCTGCCTCCTTTTAAAGGTTTTGAATATAACCTATTGATATTTTATATTAGCCACCTTCAAATGGAACTCAGATAAATATCCAAGATAAGTATTGCTTTTTCCAATGCTTGATAACTAGTGATACTTGTGCTAGTTGTGACTAATCTTACTAAACTATGCATTACATGTCACCTATACCATTTACCAAATAGAGTATTCCTCTTAAAATTTTTATCCAAGGTTAGTTACCAAAGGAATACAACTTAACTATGAGACCAAATGGTTGTTGATAAATATAGCTGAAGTGGTGAAAGATCTATTTCCATTAGGAAAAATGTCCATGATAATAAGTTTGAAGGGTAATTTCATCAGATGAAATGTCCATGGTAAAAATCCTATAGTATGTATGTAAATACTTATTTCCATTGGATAAAATGTCCAAAATAATTTTTCTAAACACCAATTCTATTGGATAAAATGTCCAAAATGATTTTCTTGAAGACCAATTATATCAAATTAAATGTCTAAAACAATTTTCCTAAAGACCAATTTTGTTAGAAAAAATGTATGAAACAATAAATTTAGGGAAAAAATATCAAAAGAATTCTCCAAATTAATTAAGTCCTAAATTCTACATAATCATATCCATAATGCCATGTCATTCTATTTACTAGCTTTTGAAATGTAGTTTTGTCTTTGGGACACATGTTAAACCCTTATTGAGTTTGGATATTTTGAAAACTCCTCTTAGTAATTATACCATTAGATATTTTTCATGATGGAACATGAGCATGCTACTTGATAGCTACTCGAGGCTTTTGATATCTATGTACTCGGTTACCATGCTTTGTTCAATCAATTATACTGTGCTCTCATCATTATGACACTTGTCACCCTCACGGGGCCCTATAAGGGTTTAACATTTCAATATTACACTTGCTTCATTTAATCAACTATATTGGGATCCTATAATGGTGACACTTATCACTCTCATGAGGTTCCATGGGGCTTTAACATTTCAACATTGAATTCACTTGTTTGATCTTAGATGTGTGAGTTAACATCCACCATTACATCATGATCTATGGAGTTAAGTGAGATTGGTTCTTTTTATTAAAATATTTCACTTATCATGCTTCATCTCACACAATTGTAATGACTTTTCCTAGGTAAATATGGGTCATTGATTATGATTTGGATATTTGAACATGATTGGCTTTGCTCCTATAGAACAAAATAAACTAAGTGAGCTATGGAAATATAAAGGACTTAGACTAAAGTCTTTGAATAAGATTAAAATTTATTAATGGGGGACTATGTTAGTAAAAGGACCATCCATACATATTCTATCATAAGGTTTGAGTTGTATTAGCAAATATGATTAAGACCTAGGCTTAGAATATATAAAAGATCCCCTGTGTTAATTTTGACCCTGAGTAAATCATAAGATATAAGAAAGGATCATGAATATAGATTTTTAGCCTGAGGTCGTAGTATTAAAAAATATGATTATGGCCTAGGATGAAATCTTAAATTAAGTCCATAATGTAATAAAAGATCTATATAATAATTTTTACCCTACAAAAAAAATTAAATCTATTGAAAAGGAATTTAGGCTAACCAAACTATCATAAGGTTTAAACATGATTTTAATCATAGAATCAATTTAATCAGGAAGAGATCAAGGGTTAAAACAAAAATTCAATTTAGCATTAAGGTCTAAAAACCCTAGGTAGTGTTCACACAAATGGACTCCATTAATACTGTAACCTGAAAACATAAGAATCTAAGGTTAACAAATTTAGACAAGATCAAACCAAAGTCAAGTGTAAAAATGGAAACCCAACCATGTTGCATATGATCTTTAAATAAATATAGTTTCCAAAATACTCTAATGGTACCTTAATCACATGAATTTTCAGTTTAAAGCACGAATTTGCATAATTTGGAACAAGGGTCCCTATTTTTAGAAATGGGTGTAGACATTAGAAAACTATACTAGATGTTGAAATACCTTAGGATAATTTAGGGACCACCTAACCCTTCTCAACCCACTAATCAACCCTTCAGACCTTGAGTCTAGTTAGATACTAAGATAACTAAACTAACTTACTAACCTACCAATAACCTAACCTGTTTAACCAACAAGTTATATATATATATATATATATATATATAACTTGTTTGTTACTAATGAACTCCCAAGCACCAAAATCAGCAAGCCAACCTCCTAGGGAACCTTCTTCTCTTTATCTCTCTTTACCTATAAAAGGAGGGGTGTAGGAGGTGAAATCCATCATCATAAGCATTCTTGTACACATGTATTCAAGATCTTCAACCAATATTCTTCCATCAATTCATTAACATTAATAGATATCTAAACCTCTATCGAAATTTCTCTCAATGCAAAATATTGTTACTCTACTAAATTTTCTCTAACCATCAACCCATAGGTGTAATATATGTTTCAGTTATGTTTGATTTCTAACTTCTAGGCCTAAATCAGATCTAATACACCTATCTTCTAATATCCTTATCCCTAACTAGACCCTCAACCAAACACCTATGATTAATAAATTGTGATCTAAGAATTTGACTCAAGAGATGATGGTTAGTATGGTGTTAGTTTAAAAATGAAAACAAAATGAAAGAAACACACTAACTAGCATAACATCTCTAGGCCTAGACACTAGAGAGAGATTAGTTAACAAAAACAAATGACTAACACAACTAAAAACTAATAAATAAAACACAATAATTCCTTCACCTTCCTTGGATTCTCCAAATTCCTTTGTAGTAGTGGCTTTCTTGGCTTGTGCTCATGAAGTCCTTGGCAATGGAAGTTTGGATACCTTCATCTCTCCTTGGCACCTTGTGGCTTTGGTTTGGCTTGGCTTGGAATCAATTTGGCATTATAAATTTGCATTATCAATTCATTTGAAGATATTTGAGCATAATAACATTTCACCAAAATAGCTTAGAAATGATGTTGTTGTCCTCTCTATTTATAATTTTTAGATTTTATTAGAAACAACCTCAGCCATCCATCTTAGGATTGAGATGTGTGGTTGAGGATTAATTAAATTTTTGGAATTAAGTTTTTAATTAACCTCATCATGACATTAGAAGAAGTGGAAATCAAGAGGAATGGAGGGCATCATGGAAGGCATTGATGAGTCATGGGAGGCATGAATCTTGATATTTCTATCATTTGTGGACTAAGGATGTCTTCCCAAGAAATGAGGTCACTTAATGATGTAGATATTCAATATTCATTTCAAGAAATAAGTTTTCAACAAGTTTCCATGCAATTTTTGATTAGGCCTTGGTTTGGGTTAATTAGCTCTTAATCATGAGTAAGGACTTTATGCACAAATTACCCAAATTGATCAAAATGCCTTATTATTGATCCAAAATTTGACTAGATTAGAATTAGAAAGAAAAATTAGATGCATTAGATGTGTATTCACATTTAGGGTGTTTATAAAAATAAATAACAAAGTCATAAGTCTTATGCAAAAGATTTGATAAGGAAGACCAATTCAGAGCATCGAGGTATAAATGTGGCATTTTGACTAAAAATGATTTAATCAAAGTTAGCTAGTTTATAAATTGCATTACCCTATTTAGTGATAATCTAGCCAAAATTAACACTTGAATATGTCAGTTTCACATTATTTAGCATGTTTTATTATTTATATGACAAATTGTGCATTTTGGGTAGAAATTGGCCAAAAGCCTAGTTGGAGGTCATTGGTGGATAAATTTAGGTGTCTATAGTTTTCCCCTATTTGGGAAGGTGTTAAAATCTATAAGCATAGTAACATCTTCTCAAAGAATGAAAATGTCTTGTATTCATACAACTATAATGATGATAAACTAATTGTATGATGCCCCCTCAAGGGCATGGTTGGCACAAGTAGGTCAAAAAAATGGTCCCTCAAAAGGAAGGAAGAAATGTGAGGGGAATAAAGAAAGTAAAGATGATGGGGTGAAAACACAATGATAGTCAAAAATTAGCCAAAATCATTGAGAATGCAAGTGGGATAGTGTATAATGATTTGCCCAAATGTGGTTATAAACACTATACCCTGATAGTGACAAAGTGGTATGATAATATAATGATTTTCCCAAAAGTGGTTATAATCATTGAGAAGATGTAGCTACCCCAGTTAGGATAGACAAACAAGATAATAACATGCCCCTACATAGGTAGAAAAGGTAAAGTGGTGACAAAACAATGATTTGCCCAAAGGTGGTTATAATCATTGAGAAATGTAGGTGGGATGGTGTACAATGATTTACCCATAGGTTGCTATAATCATTGGACCCTAATTATAGAAAACATGGTAAACTTGGCTAAGGATGACAATAACTTAACATAGAGGTTAATGATGAATTGGAAGAACCTACTAGTAGGGAGATGCTCATCTAAACTAATAAAGGTTGAAATTATTTCATGTTTAATTACTCTTTTTGGGATATTATTAGGATGGAATCGAGATGCCAATACTGAAGAGATGTCATCATTATCGAATAAACTTCTTGAAGCTTATGTTTTTTATAGCACGTGTCAGTAGGCATCATGGTATAACATCATGAGTACTTGTTTAAAATATTCATAAAGACTGACTCCCAAAATCCAATACTCAATAAAAACAATGCAACAATAATAAAAACCATGATGATAATGTAAACATATGAATATGGATGGATTAAATTTTAAGTGTGGACAAGGAATCAACCAATGAGCACACATAAACTAAATCAATGAAATAGTGCTAAAAGCAAACAAACAGGTAGACAAATAAAACAAGTAGAAACAAACAAATAGTGCAATACAAACCCTACAAACATTGCCCCTAAAAAATAGGTGACAACTTAACAAATGAACAAAATGGGGGAATAGAAGAAAAGGAAGGGGGTGGATGAGCTAGCTCCATATGCACTAGGCAAGGGGATGTTGCCTACATAATTCCATGGATGTGATATCTAATAAAAAACTTCAGGCCAGGTGTAGTTCTCCTAGGGAATGGGAAGAATGTGATAATTGATGAAAACAAATAGAATGGCTATGATAGAATAAGAGGAATGGTCTTTAAAAATGAAAAGTGTGAGAAAAAAGGTCAAAAATGATGGGGAAAATAAATGACAAGTGTTTTTTATGTAACTTAGTAAGGGTTCCTAGAATCCTTAAGCCAAAGAAGTGGTCGATGTTTTTGTTCTTTTCTAACAAATTTTTAAATGTTTTTAGAAGTGTTTTGCAGTGTCCCAACTCAATCTAGAATGATCAGACAGTAAATTGTTTAAGCTCACAAAATGATGAGAATGTGGCTTAGGTTGCTCGTAAAATGGTGAGAGCATGGCTTCGATTGCTCACAAAATGGTTAGAGAGTTGCTTAGGTTGCTCATAAAATGGTGAGAGTATAGGGAAAAGGGTGACTAAGATGACCTCAACAAGTATTGAGTGCTACCTACATAGTCCCAGAGTATGACCTCAAGTTAGTATAGTTCCATCATTATAGCAGAGGAACTCGACTAGTGTAGCAGTCAATTGAAATAATAGGCACATATGGTAAAAGGGCACAACATGGAATATGAAGTGGCAAGTTGGTATGTCAAGGCTTAATGTTTCCCTTAGTTTTCCTATAGGTGGTTGTAATTAAGACACAATAACATAGATCAATGGTACTAATTTTTCAAAAGGTTGTTATAATTACTAGTAAGACCAGTAATAAGAAAGGACTAACAAAAAAAGGATGCAACTATAAAAACTTCTATCATACTATCACAAAATATGCTCTCTATTTGAATTACTTGAATGAACTATTGAACTGATTAGATACCTTGATGTTGAAACTATGTAATAAATGAAAAAAATTAAGGTCAAAAAAGGTAGGCTTTAAAAGACACTAGGTCGATAGAATGGAAGCAGAAAGAGGATACGACAAAGAGATGGTCAAGGATGGTTTTATGTACAAAGAAGAAAAGTGTCAAAGTGGCATAATTAAAATAGTCCTTATAGACAATACACCTTAGTGCTCAAGCATAGTACTACTTGAGATGAATAATATTCATCGGCTATGGAAGTTCATCTATGTCTAGTGTGGCAAGCTTATATGCTCATGATCCATAATCTATAGTGATGATGAAAGGCCCTATCTAGTTTGGTTTGCATTTCCCTTTATTCTTCTTCTCATCCATGGTATTATTTTGGTTTTCCTTAAGAAAAAGATCACCAATTTCAAATTTTATATACTAAACACATTGATTATAGTGGCCTTTGAGTTAGTTATGATATACTTAGAGATTATTGAGAATGGTTGTGCATTTATCATCAAGTAGGTCTAGCTCTTACAGGCAAGATAATCGATAGTCATGATCATCTAGGACATGCTTGAAAGAGATGCATAGTGAAGATATTTAAGCCTCAATGGGAAGGATGGATTTAGTACCATAAACAATTGAGTATGGAGTGGCTCGTGTGGGGGTATGATGATTGACATGGTATGCCCAAATGGTAGGGAATATCTAAAGGTGTCAATCATGATCGACATAATTGACAATCTTTTTGAGAATGTTGATAATGGATTTGTTGGATGCCTCAGCTTGGCCATTACCTTGAGGGTAATATGCTATAAAAAAATGTTGGGTGATGTTGTATTTAGTACATAGCTAGTCTACATCTTTGTTCTTGAATGATCCTCCATTATCAGATATAATGTCAGAGGGGATATCATAGTAGCAAACGAGATGGTTGAAAATGAATTTGGAAATTTGATTTCCAGTCATGTGAGGGGTATAGCTTCAACTCACTTAGTGGAATATTTAGTGGTGGTAAGGATATGTTTATGGTCATTAGATGACATGGAGTTAATCTTCCCAATGAGTTCAAGTCCCCATTGAGAAAATGGCCATGGTTTGAACATTGGTTTCAGATTTTTTGTTGGGGCATGAATCAAATTAGCATGTTGTTGACATTTATCACACTTTTTTACATATGAGTGGCATCTACATCCATTGTGGACCAATAATAACTAGTATACAAGAGATTTTTAGATAGGTATACCCCACTATAATGATCACCACATAATCCTTCATGAACTTCTCTCAACACTAATGTGAACTCTACTAAAGTTAAATAATGAAGCAGAGTTCCATCAAAACTATGATGGTAAAGGCTGGATCTAAGTAGAGTATAATGAGCGGAATGATGAATGAAGGATTTGGTTTGTTTTTGAGATAGATTAGGTGGTATTAATTGGTCATGAAGGTAGTTGTAAAGGTCTAAGAACTAAATAGATTTAAGACAAAAAATATCACAAATCATGGAAATGATTGAAGGTTTATGAGTTGGTGCTGACAAATTATCAATGAGGAATTGATACTCTCTAGCTTTAGCTATTTTTTGAATCAAATATCCAATAGTAGCCATAACATTTGCCATTTTATTACTAGCCCTTGGTATGTGCCTAAACTAAATGTTGAAAAATTGTTATTTAAGAATATCGACCATGGCTTTATATGGAACTAGCTTGCCATCTTTGGTCTAAAAATGATATGTGACCTGATTGATGATTAATTGAGAATTACCATAAACTTGAAGCTGAGATATATTCCAATGCACTACTTTTCAAAGTCCTACAAGTGCTTCATACTCAGCCATGTTGTTTGTATATGGAAAGCTGAGTCTAAATGATTTAGGGATTAAATCCCCTTGTGGTGTAATAAAAAATAGGCCTACCCTTGATCCATGTGTAGTGAATGAACCATCAAAATATATTTTCTAGGGCTTCCCCTCAAGGGGTGTGCCAATGATGATCATGATAGATCTAATAATTATGTGATATAGGAATTTGACTCAAGAGAGGATGGTTAGTATGGTGTTAGTTCCAAAATGAAAACAAAATAAAAGAAACACACTAAATAGCATAAAATCTCTAGGCCTAGACACTAGGGAGAGATTAGTTAACAAAAAAAATGACAAACACAATTCAAAACTAAGGAATAAAACACAAGAATTCCTTCACCTTCCTTGGATGCTCTAAATACCTTTGTAGTAGTGGCTTGCTCAACTTGTGCTCATGAAGTCCTTAGCAATGGAAGCTTGGCTAACTCCATCTCTCTTTGGCACCTTGTGGCTTTAGTTTGGCTTGTCTTGGAATCAATTTGGCATTATAAATTTTCATTATCAATTCTTGTGAATATATTTGAGCATAATAAATTTACACCAAAATAGCTTACAAATGATGTTGTTGGCCTCTCTATTTATATATTTTTGGATTTGATAAGAATCAACCTCAACCATCCATCTCAAGATTGAGATGTGTGGCTGAAGATTAATTTAATATTTTGAATTAAGTTTGTAATTATCCTCATCATGACATTGGAAGAAGGGGAAATTAAGAGGCATGGAGGGAATCATGGAAGGCATTGATGAGGCATGGGAGGTATGAATCTTGATATTTGTGGCATTTATGGCCTAGGGATGTCTTCCCAAGAAATGAGGTCACTTTATGATGGAAATATTCAATATTCATTTCTAAAAATAAGTTTTCAACAAGTTTCCATGGAATTATTGATTAGGCCTTGATTTGGGTTAATTAGCTCTTAAGCATGATTAAGCTTTCTGTGCACAAATTACCCAAATTGATTAGAATGTCTTCTTATTGGTCCAAAATTTGACTAGATTAGAATTGGAAAGAAATGTTAGATGTGTTGGATGCATACTCCAATTGATGATGTTTCCAAAAACAAATAACAAAGGCACAAGTCTTGTGCAAAATATTTGATAGGGAAGAGCAATCTAGAGCACCTAGGTGCAAATTTAGCATTTTGACTCAGAATGATCTGATCAAAGTTAGCTAGCCCATAAATTGCATTACCCAATTTAGTGATACTCTAGCCACAATTGGCCCTTAAATATGTTAGTTTCACATCATTTAGCATGTTTTAGTGGTTTTAGGCCAAATTGTGCATTTTGAGTGGAAATTGGCGAAAAGCCTAGTTGGAGGTCATTGGTGGCCAGATTTAGGTGTCTACATAACCCATTATACAACTCTTTTTTAGTATGTTTATAATTCCATAAGTAATTTTTGATGGTTAGCACAACTACTAACAGTCACCTCCAACCATCAATGATTAACCCAACCATTGATGGTGAACCCAAACACTGACGGTCAATATGGCATGAAATAACAAGTTATTTCTAACCCCTTACCCCCAATCAAATCTAACTTTCTATGTCCCTACCTATTCACATACCCCTACCTAATTTTTTGAACATGACTTGATCTATTTTAGCACTAGTATTAACCCTCTTTTGCTATATTTAGTCATTTTTTCTATCAAGCATTCAATTTTTTCTTGTGTTTCATTTTATTTCTTTTTTTATTTGATGAAAGTATCTTACTTTATCTCTTTAAAATTAATTGTTATCAAAGAGTGGATTGATAGCATCCTAGCAAGCTCATGCTTCTTGTATCTAGATCATGTTAGGTAATCCACCTAACTATCTTACTAATAACCCCTTTTGTTAGTGCTTTCTTATCTATGTGTTACTCCTTATAATACAAAGAGGATCTCTCCATACTCATCCTGATTACAGATGCATCAAAAACTAGATATTTTTACCACACCCTTATTACTAGTTTCTTATCTTCTTCCTAAATTAAGAAATGAGCAAAAATTAAGAGAAAATTTTTGGCTTGCTCAATGGGGCCCTAGAATAATCTAGTTTCCCCTTTCTTCCTTTATTTTATGATCTTATAATGAAATCTAAAATTTATTTTTGGCTTAAAATAATCCTTGCATATATTTATTGCTTGCTTATTTTAGTTCATGTATTTAACTTAAAAGAAAAGTAATTAATCATAGTTTCACTCTTATTATTACACACTTTACCATATCATATAATGAATCAACACATTAAAATAAACTTGAGACAAGGCCCAACTAGGATTTCATCACCTAGTAGTAACCTTACCCTTTCTCGATAATCCAACTTGGAGGTCATTACCAACGGGAGAACCAACTCAACTCTCTAGTTGAGTATAAACATTAAAATTTAGTTTATCTTGGCTAAAAACCCAACACCCTTATCTCTGTGATGTGTGGAGTGAGGGGTAGGCCCGAATATCATGCCATGTACTAACCTCAATACAAATTATTTTTAAGAGCCCTTAATACTTGAAACCAACCTTAGATTTCCTCTTTATTACCTAATATACAAACCAAATTTCCTCTTCACAATTTTTAAGGCATAAACCAAAAGTGATCTGAAAAGAATCGTAAGTTTCAAATGCACTTTAGTTTATATTTTGATTACCTTGAGATTATTTTCCTTTTTCTTGATTTGTGTTTGAGTTGTGAGACTTTCATCATTTCCTTTCTATTCCTCACATGGTTTTTTCACTAGACAAAAATTAAGAAATCAAACTAACCAAAAACCTACATTTCACCATCTTGCCTCTTTTACCTTTTTTAATGGAGAGCCTCCCTATAGTCTTCCCTAGAGATATTAGCTTGGCTAGAGTCTTAGAACACAACCCTCTTGCCTTAGAGCATTACCTTGCATCTTGAGCCACTGATGCTCCCAACTTCAACTACAATCAACCCATCCTTACCTATAACCAATCAAACTTCAACCAACCAACAATATTTCAACTACCACCTGAGCTGGTTATAATGTTAATGGACTAGATAATTAAAGTAGAGTCATCTATTTTTACTACCCATGACCAATCAACCTTCACTACAACCAATCTAATCTTAAATACAACCAAACAACAACCTATCAATAACCATTTGATCATCATCATACCAAACCACAAACCTATCAACATCTATTATATCAATCAAACCTAGACCCACCTATTAACATCTATCATCAAACCTTTGGCCACCTACGTAAACCAACATATAAATTACCTCAACCCACCTTATCAAACCATCCAACTTTATCAACCTTTCCAACCTTACCCAACTTATCAACCTTACTAAATATGACCAAAAACTACCAACCAAACCTAACTAACTTACCCAACCTATCAAACTCATCAAACCTAGCGAATGAACAAAGCTCATAAAACTAACTAATTATATCCTAAACTCAAAATCCATTTGTGCATCTTATTCCTACGCAATCACCTTATTGGGTGAATCATATGCCTCAATCCTTTATAAAATCTTATAGGCTTCTATCATTAGCCTTCCTCAAATCAAACTCACTAATAGTTATCTTCCAAAGCCAATTTGGTTTATAGATAATGAATTTTTCTCTTATCACCACATAAATGGACTTGTAATAGATAGATATGGCTCTTTTAATATGCTCATCCAAAACCTTATCAATCATAATGAAGTTTCAAAGGATATTATTCATGTTCACCCAAACCTAGCCTTGAATATCTTCAAGAAATCAATCATTTAACCTTTTAATTCACTAATTTTTTAGGAAACCCATAACCAAGGCCCTCAACACAATGAGTCCCATCCATTTGATTTGGTCCTTGGTGAACCTATAACTAAGGAAAACATAATCCAACCCTTAACCAAACCACTTGTTAACCATGTGGAACCTTCACACTTTCCTCTGAAATCACAATCAAGGAAACCAACCAACCTTTTCCACTTACCCATGTGAAACCAACTAACCTACCTATTCCACTTATAAATTTTTTAGAAGTTACCATTAACCAAACCAAACTTACCATTGACGTAACCTTACCTATACCCATCCACCCAACTTTACCTCACAAACTAAACCAAACAACCAAACCGACCTCTACACCAAATCAATCAACCATAATCAACATATGTTTTAACTCAATCTTACCAAATATTAACCCAAACCAAAATTAACCCATAAAACCTACCAACCCTATCCTAACCTACTTAAATCAAACCCAACATTACAATCCTAGCCTTGGTGCACTAGTGGAAATCCCACCTGAACCACCACCTACAAAGTTGACCTATTAACCACTAATAACTAACAAACCACCTATTTCTTTTCATGGGGATGAAGTCATCTTCACCCCTCCTAAACCCTCTTATTAACCACTACTTCTCTTTGGAATATTTATCTGACCTCAAACATCCATGGAAATAGTAGGATAAGGGAAATTTTCCATCATAAATCTTTTAACCATTTATTAACCCAAACCATACCTTACCAATTAACCAAACTAATCCTTGTCATTTTTGCCTCAACCAATCTAGCCAAAGCTATCAATGAACCAAACCTAAAATGTTTGAGATTACCTTTCTCCTCCTCCCTACCATTTTGGGAGTCACCTTCTCCCCAAACCTTTGGAAAAAACCCCTCTCCATCAACCAAACCCAAACTAAGTGATATACCAAGTTGGGGTAACCCATTCAAAAACCACTCTACCTATTTGGGTGTCATCTTCTCCACCAAACTATCAACAAACTAACCTTTCCCTTTTTATCATTCTAATTTTTTCCATCACTAAGAAAACCCCTGAAAGAATGAGAATTTAACATTAGGGACCTCATCCTAAAGGAAAACTAACATGTAACCAATATGGAGAAAATAAAAAGAGGAAAGTTTGATTTCAATTACCTTTGAGCCTACATCACAATCTATAAGTATGATTAGGATCTTATCAGTTATCCTCTCTTGAAAGCAAACTAGAACCTAAGCCTCTCAATGCTTCACATATATTCCTTTCTTTTGTTTAAAAAGGGATCAAATTGACCCTCTTATCTAACTTAAGCTCATCCCTTGATTTACAATATTTTCATATTTACTTACGTATCACTATCCCTTTGAGGAAAAGTGATTATAATATAAAACCATGTGATTAACCATGAAAATTATAGCCTAATCCTAAATATGGGTACCATGGCTCTACCCATAACATGGTTCTCATGGATACTTTTTATCTCTAATTAGATAAATCCCATGGTCATTGTCTCTCAAAACCACCCATTTCACCTATCATTAACCTTTTTTTACAAAAGTTTTTCCCTCATAGAGGTAAACCTCTTATCTTATATAGACTTGACTGTGTCTAATCCTAACATCAAAACAATTTGGGATACCAAAACATCACTTGGGTCACATGCCTCTAGCATTTCTGACTAATCCATTAAAGGATACCTACCCAAAACTAAACTACCTAAAGGATATATTGTACCCTTGAAGGATAGCTACCAAATAAATAAATCCAAACTTAGACTACTCCTTTGAAGGATAGATAAGTCAAATTTGTCAAAATAAATCATTTGAATCTTCTTTCATTGATCAACTTCAAAAACCTATCAAAATAAAAGCAATAAAGGACCCTATATCAAAATTAAAAGAAGCTATCCCAAGAAAGCTATAATTAGCTTTCATATCTAGCATTAGTAGATTTCCTACATTGATTAGTCTACACCTTGCATGAAGATAAGGACTTGTCTAATATGGTTCTTAGGTCACCTATAGAAAGGGAAAACTAACAGACATAAGTATACCTTACTAACCCATATACCTTTCACCTACCACCTACCCCACTTATACCATCTATAAATGAAGGGATTATGAGCTCACTTGACACAATGTGATCAAGACACCCATTTATCAACAATATCATGCTATTATGAAGCATATGAAAGGTTTATGTTCCTTAAGCCAATCTAGCTTTGATTTTGTTTTGTCCTTGCCAATGAAAAATCATCACACTTTTTCCTTATCTTTATCATTAGTTCATATAGACGTATGTCTCATGATTATCATCTATTTTCCCACATCTAGTTTATTATCTAACTTGCTTTTTGTGTTTTCATCAACATCATAACCATAAACAAACATCACATCCATAATCAAAGAAATAAATCACATCATATAAACATCATCATCATAATCAAATCACATCAATAACCTTAATCAAATGATCCATAATCATAAAGATCATATCCATGAACAAAACAAAATGTCATCCATAATCATTGCATGCCTAAGCTATTGAGTCCACATCTCATAAAGCATAAAGCACAAAACATTTCAACCATGAACCATGAAACATAAACCACATATATACATGATCATGAACATCATAAATATCATATAAATCATGTCATCAAAATAAATAATACATGTAACTATATATATATATATATATATATATATATATCATGTACATCTCACTACATCAAAACATAGGTTAGTATCAAAATCATGTACATATATATCTATACACCCATCATATCATATCATGCCTTTGGGATACCACTACCAATAGCCCCACCTACACTATCACTACCATCTAGTTCTGATCCTCCTTGGATGCTAACTTGTCCACCTACTAAAGTAGTCCACTAACCTAGAGTCACCACAACTACCTACCTGCTAAAATAGCTCTATAATCACCCTAATGAGTCTATTTAGGATACTATGATAGAATTATGGCCTTATAATACCTCAACTCCTCCACTATGGCCAAATACTATGTTGTAGCGATGGTACCTAGTGGTCCTACTAGTGTTGTCACTACTCCAACCCTCTTTTTCAAGGTGTCCCTCTCCTAGGTCACCAAGCCTAGTGACATCCTAACTTGATATCTCTCACCCATCATAGTGGAAACCTTACCCTTTAGTGTCATAATCTAGCCTTGCAATGTGGAAACCTATCCTTGTAACCTTTTAATTTATGCATATGAAGTAGCTAGTGCTACTCTTATTTGTCCACATTTTACCTATACCTGTGGATCTCCACTAGCTAGATCCACATCCATGGCTTATCAGCCACCATCATCCTACCCAAAATTGGTCACTACATAAAGGGCCTAGTGCCATGCTACCTATCCATCAACAAAACTAGCATCATCAACCACTACTCTGATAGGTAATTCCTCATGATCTAGGACAACCTTCTTTGGTTGTGGCTTGGGTAGCAGAAAATTAGGATCCTCCCTCTTATACCTTAGAAATGGACCTAGAATCCCTTTCACTAAGCTGAACTACCTCTGAAATCTATCAAAAAGGATGAGCTTAGTCTCACCCTCTCTCCTCCCATAAATCCATCTCTAGATCTACAATGACAATATATAATGGATATAGAGGCCCCACCTTAGAAAGATGACATAAGGCATCTAAATAACATCTCTCACAACCAAGCCCTCTATTACATCCCTAAACAAGTCAATATCTCTTACACCTCCTCCATCTACTCTCAATGTATAATCTCCACTCCATCATATGAAAGCCACTCTAAAATCCATCTGGGTGTATCCCTCCCATGGTAGTCCCAATGGTCTTAGAACCCTAATATGCTCATATACCCAACAATGGAACAAAAACCCCACACTAATCTCATACCTCCTATGAGATCAAAATTCCTAGATCTCCTTGTATATTTATACCAACAGAATTGGTGCCCACCTGAACACTATCCTACCTAGTAACATTAACTAACAATCCTAGTAGTAGATGAGGACATTTCCCACTACTCAAATTAGATAATATGAAACAAGACACTATGATCAAAATCATAGTCATATAATGCCTCTCATCTATCACCAAAGGGCTATATATGAGAGCCATTTGATGGCTATGATGTTGATAATAGTGTCTTATTTCATATTATTTGATTTGAGTAGTGGGAAATTTCCTTATCTACTATTAGGAGTGTTAGCTAATATGTTGCTAGGTACAATAGTGTTTAGGTGGGCACCAATTTTGTTGGTAATGTTGCCAGGTAGGATAGTGTTCTAGTGGGCACCAAGACTTAGCTTGATAATTTTGGTAAAAATAATGTTAGTTCTAGAAGTATAAGTGATAGGGTAATCAATCCACAAATTTAGTCATACATGACTAGGTTATTCTTATGAAGTCTCTTAGACAGGGTCAGTGTTCTTGAAGGTATCTAAGGTAGGAAGTGCTCCCTTAAAAAACACAAATGGTTTTTTTGTACATGAGGTGGTTAAAATTCAAATTTTCAACATGGAAAAATTGGTTGGTGTGATAAAACCAACATTAAATGCCTCTCATCTAGAGCCCATAACCAAAACTAGAAGAATGACACCTAGTATGGGCCATATCCTCACCATATAAGAGCTTAGGGTATCACATTTAAACTTTTTTTAAAGCACCCACACATAAGTGACAAAATGTTTGGAAATAAACTTCTCCAACCAACCAACTATGCAACCACATCCACCTTGATATTGGCCATTTTTGGCCTGAACTTTCACACATTTTGTGACAACCTTGCTTAGTCTTTTTTATCACACCAACCAATTTTTCCATGTTGAAAATTTGAATTTTAACCACCTCATGTACAACAAAACCATTTTTTTTTTTTAAGGGATCACTTCCTACCTTAGATACCTACAAGAACGCTGACCCTGTCTAGGAGATTTCATAGGAATAACCTAATCATGTATGACTAACTTTGTGGATTGATTACCCTATCACTTGTTCTTCTAGAACTAACATTATTTTTAGCAACATTAGCAACCTGAGTCTTTAAACAATCTCATCTATCACACATAGTAATACTTTGTGCACTTGTTTATGTTTTAAATTATTAACCACCTTTTTGTCACCAACATCATGACTCACAATACACCTCTTATCAAACCCCAACTCAATTTTGGGTTCACCTCATCGATTCCTAGTTTAAGGGGGAACACCTCTTCACATACTCAAGGCAACTAGACCTTCAACCAATAATTCCATTTTTGTTTTGAAATTTATTAATTCAAAGCTGTATAATAAAAAAATGGAAAAATATAGACACTAAAAAACTATACTAGATGTTTAAATGCCTTTGGATACCTTAGGGACCACCTAACCCTTATCAACCCACTGACCAACCCATTAGAGCTTGAGTCTAGTTACCTACTAAGATAACTAAATTCACCAACTTACTAACCTAACCTTAACCCACATTGACCTCTTTCCCTTCAAACACTCAACCATCGATGATCAACTTGACTGCTAACGGCTAGGTTGATCATTGATAGTTAGGTCTTCCTCATTCATATGAAAACACTAGATATGAAAGATAACACAACAAAATTAAATATATCCACTTTACCCATTGATAATTAGCTCTAAATAATCAATATTAGAAATCTAACCTCCTAGGGAACTTTCTATCCTCCATCTCTCTTTGATTATAAAAAGAGGGGAGTATAAGGTGAAATCCATCATTATAAGTATTATTACACATAGGTATTCAAGCTCTTTATCTAGTCTTCTTCCAACAATTTAGTAATAGCAATAGAGATTCAAAAATCTACCAAAATTTATCTTGAGTTAAAGTACAATTACTTTTCTAAAACTCCTCTAGCCATCAACCATCAAGTCATAGGTACAATTTATGTTTTATTTCTATTTGGTTTCTAACTTCTAAGATTGAAATAGATCTACTACACCTATTTTATCACTTCCCTATCCCTAACCTTAACCATAATCAAACCCCTATCTTATCAATAACCCATTTGATAACTCTTTTTTGAGTACCTTTAAAATTCCATAAGTAACCACTAATAGTTAGCACAATCATTAATGGTCACCTCCAACCATCGATGGTTACCCAATCATTGATGGTCAACCCAATCATAGAATATCAACCCACCATTTAAAGGTCACTGTGGCATGATATAATAGCAAGTTATTTCTAACCCCTTAGCCCCAACCAAATTTAACTTTTTATGTCCTTACCTATTTATAAACCCTTGCTTGATTTTTTAAACTTGAGTTGATCCATTTTAGCACTAGTATTGACCCACTTTTTCTATATTTAGTCATTTTCTCTATCAAGCATTCACTTTCTTCTTATATTTCATTTCAATAATTTATGTTATTTGATGCAAGTATCCTAATTTTATCTCTTTCAACTTAATTTTTATCAAAGAGTGGATTGATATCCTCTTAAAAAGCTCACACTTCTTTGATCTAGATCATGATAGGTAGTCCACCTAACTATCTTGCTAACAACTCATTTTGTTAGTGTTTTCTTATCTACAAGTTCTTCCTTCTAAGATAAAGAGGGTCTCTCCATACTTATCTGGATTATGCACACATCAACTAGGTATTTATACCACACCCTTATTATTATTTTATTATCTTCTTCCTAAATTAAGAAATGAGCAAAAATTAAGAGAAAAAATGGAGGTATTTTGGGTACAACACTTTCCTCTCTCTTTACTCAGCTTTACTCAATCACTTAATATTAGCATAGTATTTTGATTTTGATTATTTTTTAAGCTCTAAATTTTTTATGTTTAATTATAGGTCATTACTTTGGATCATTTTTAACATATGTAGACCTAGATCCACATACTCAAACTTAGCTATAGATGCTTCACTTCAAAGGTATGTCCAGGTACACTAATCTTTCCTTTATACTAGTCATTTCACTTTACTATATTTCTCTTGAGTTAGCCTATTCTTAGATTATCCCTAGACCTATCCTAAAGACTTTTCCACATTTTTATAGTTATTATACATACCATAAATAGTTACATTTATCAAGAACATAGTCTCAAGATAAATTTATTATATCCCAACTTAGTTTACCCATTAGTATGTTAGGTCAGCATTAGCACCACATTTAGGACACTACATCCATGTGGCACTAGTGTCCCAAATTAGGCACTACTATCCTTTTCCATAACTCTCTTGAACATATACTTTTTCAAATGTGTGCACATCCCAAGGTCGGTCTAAGCGCATTTTTTTATCTTCACAAGCTACATATCTTTATAAATATAAGTCTATTTAACCTTTCTTCACTAGATGGAAAATAGATGCAAAAGCTTATTTAACAAAAGACAAGTTGAGAAAAATTAAGGTATTTTATCCCTATTATTCCCTACTTTTGCATACTACCATCTAAAATAGACCTAAACCCAGCTTGTAAATATTTCAAAGCTGAAGTAAATTCAAGATATCTAAGTCTAATCTCATTATAACATTCACTTACACTTGCATTAAGCACTAGGGGAGAACAACATCAGGCTTGATACCTCTTCAGATTATTGGTATGAAGGTAACTCTCTTAATAATGGGATGTTGAGGATGTACAACATATCCTACTAATGAACACATAATTATTGTTCATTCCATACTTATAAGGAGGATTAGGGTTTGCACTATAAATATAGTTTTCTAAGTACAACACAGAGTTCTAGATTTTGTGCATGTGGGAATAGGACCTAAAAAACACAAGCAGATGTACTCCCAAAAACTAGGAATAGTCTTGTAAAGTGGACACTAATTACACTTTAAGGACACTATAATAATATGATGCTACTATCTAGGTGGGGTGTTGCTATTCAGTGAATAATGGATCCCATAATCTTGTTAATGACACTCAGACCTATCCAAAAATCACTTTTCAAAACCTAGATCATCCACAATAGTTGCTTTATAGATAAGTCTATATTTATGTGTATTTATTTCTATTTTTATAAATTCAAAGAAGCCTAAAATACATAATAAATTACTATTAATTATTGTATATTATTTGACTAATTTAAACATCTCAACACTTTAACCAAACATAGTATCTATATTGTAAAACCGTAAAAGATTAAATCAATCAACATGCATATTCACTTCCATTACTCAGTATGGAAGTTTTATACACTAATGCAATGTATAAGGTATAGCCCTTATTTCATGGATCCATGGTTGGTCTAATAATAGATTAAAAGATAGTCCCAATTTAAAAACATGGCAAAAATTATAATAGGTAAATAGCCCAATGACCACTAGTAGGTGAATGGTACCTTGAGATTCTTGTTCTTCATTATCAAATGTCTTTATAATGATGGTATTTTGTTATAAGTTAGTTGTTAGATATACAAGATATTTTATTAACTTCAGAGACACAATGCTAAGAATTAAACCATTGTCTATAAAGAAATGTTTAAATCTATGGTTCATTATATTGACTTCAATAAATAATGGTTTGCTATACAGAGGGCCTAGAAAAGACATATCACTTTGGTAAAAGGTGAGATGTTGGCCATGGGCCAAGTGTCCAACCATGAATTATAATTTGTATTGAATTAAATTATTTATCATAAGGGATTAATTTAAATACTTATTTAGGATGTGTTTATAGATGGTAGATGTGTACAAAAAATCTATGATTGAGATGTGTGAAAGTATATTCTTTAATTGTTCTACAAAATAATAGGTTTTCCCTTTAGTTAGTTTATTTATGATAGGTAAAAAAGGTTGATTAGGCTAATATGTAGTATTTTGTTGTGGCCCTTTGATAATGACTTTGGCTCATCGAGTTGTGATTACATAATCTTGATATAGAACTTGGCTTTAGTAATTATCTAGGTAGGTAGAGAGGCTTGGAATGATGAATCTTTGATGGTATGGTGCATGATTATCGGCATATCCCATAGAAGAATCACTGACATAAGGATGTTGATAGGTATTATCTATCAAATAGGCATTAATGGGTGAGGTTTTGGGTATTTTGATAGTTGGCCTAGGGTTGATAGTGATGGTGGAAACATGACTACATAAAATGTGTCCTAAAACATTGTTATAGTTATAGGCAATGACATGATGACCTTCTTCGTTAGTTTAATCATTTTACCCCTGGTTTTGACCATTTTATTATTGTTGTGGTTGTCATTATTATTTCTAATTTTTTGGTGGAGTTCTTTACCAATTTCTTCAGTATTGGTAATGATGTTGGTTGTTATTATTGTTATATTGGGGAAATGGAATTTGTTAGATACCTAAGTTAATATTTTTCATAGGAACATGGGTGTCTCTTTCTATCTCTTTATATTCTAACATATTCTCAATTAGATGTCTATGTTAGATACATCATATTATGAATTGTCCTTAGACATGATGGTACACACAGAATTCATGGTCCTTTTACCAATCAAGAAAAATAATAGCTTTAGGAAACAACTTTGGAATTGACCAATTAATCATATTTTCTTAAACCAACCTTCAAAACACAAACTCAATAGGTTCACCAAGGTTATTAAATTATTTGGAAACAAGTTGTATTCTCTTTAGATAAGGCACTTTGTAATTGGTTTTGATTTTTTGGTAGTTGGTTTTGTAGAGGTCTTGGTTGAACATATAAAGGAAGTGGTTTTTGAGTGGGTGTAGATATGTGGAGAAATATATTGATGTTGATTTTATACACACCTCATAAATTTTAAACTAGGTATCCTATAATGTTTAGGGATCTCTGTGGAATAGGGTTCCATTCCAAGGCATGAGCTATAGATATATGGTTAAAATAACTAGGTGGTGGAGTAGTGGGTTGACGTTGTGGGTAGTTTAACAATGTTTTTTTGATGGATGCATGGAATCTAATAAAATATAAATCACTAGGTGAGTTGGATGGATGGATTATTACTATATGGGGGGAATATCTCAAAGAAACTCAAAAATAAGAAGGCTAAGGCAAAATATAAGGTCATATGTCTTTGAAAAATAATTTATAAGGCTATTTATTTGGTAGACAAGTATCTCTAGAACCAATTTTTATTGTTTTTAACTTTTGCACACTTATAAACAATCAAAGTTAGTATTCTAGGAGAATGAGGATAAGATGCTTAATGATCTCAATTAAAGGTTGATATTATTAGGTATACTATTGCACACCCTTGTACAAGAAGTTATAATTTGGACCAAGAAGTTATATAGGGTAGCTATGTCTCACACCTATAAGACTATATCAAAAGAGACACCTCGACACAACTTTGATAATAAATTCAAATTTTACTAACTATATAAATCAATGAAACCTATAAATCTTTAGTTGTTATTGAAATATAATACTAATATTCATTAATAAAATGATCATATTCATTCATAACATTATCACACTTCAAAATTATTAAATTGGTATAGAAAAATAAACTTTAAATTATTTAACATAGAGGAGTAAGAATAAATTAAAAACACAATTGAATGAAAATAAATTTATTGATCTCTTCCTACATATTTATCTAAAATATTGACCCTTTGAAAAGAGGGCTCTACTATAGACATCCAATTCATAACACCATTTGTGTTGAAATTGTCAATCTTATTCGAATTATACTCAAATGCACATTTTAGGTCAAAATCCATAAAACACCATAAATGGTTCAAAATTGTCACTTATAAGTGACAATTTAGGTTAAAGTATCCTTAAACAGGGCAATATATTTTATGGGATAGCTAACTTTGATCAAATCATTTTGAGTCAAAATGACCATTTCACCATTTAGTGCTCTAGATCACTCTTTTCTTATAATTCATTGGTACACTTCATGTACCTTTGTTATTTGGTATTGGCAACATACTAAATGGGAATATAATTTCAACACATCTAATGTCACCTTATAATTATTATTGAGTCAAATTAAAACTCAGTAATATGACTTTTTTACCATTTTGATTAATTGAGGGCCAATTTTTAGATAATTGTACAATTGTTGATTGTCCTTGTTTAAGGATAATTAATCCAAATCAAGAGATTAAGTTTATTTTCCATGAGAGTTGTTGAATATTTATTTTTTAAAATTGATTCCTATTACTGCATCATTGGATGACATAATTTCTTGGGAAGATATCCCTAGGCCATAAATACCACAAATATCAAGATTATGGGTTACCCATGCCTAGTTAAAACCTTCCATGCCTCTTCAATGCCCCTTCTTCTAAGGTCACAATGAAGATAATTATGGATTTAATTCTAAATGTTAGGATTATCCATAGCCACACATCTCAATATTGAGCTGGATGGTCATGGTTGATCCTAACCAATCTCAAAAATTCATAAATAGAGAGGCCATGGATATGAATTTTATGTTATTTTGGTTTAAGGTTATTATGCTCAAATATTTGCAAAGCTTGAATATTACAAAGTTATAATGTTAAATTATTTCCACAATAGTTGGCATTTGATCATAGATTTTGCTTGAAAGCTTCATTGATAGGCTAGTTTAGTGATTTGGAATCATGAGCCTATGTTTTATGGAGTGTTTTTGAGGCATTGGAGGATCTTACCACAATTGTTGACAAAGACAAGGATCCTTGATCAAGGGAGAACATGTTTTTGAGCCACATGGGTATGGTGAATCCATTTGGGAAGGTAATATGGTGTTTCTTTCTTTATTTTTTGTATTGTTATCTTTTGTAATTCCCATAGGAATAGATAGGCTTTGTTGGTTAGTTATTTATGCGTGTTTTATTATTTATCGACTAATGCTTGACTAACTTGATTAATAATTCTCTCTACATCTTGACAAGCCCAGAGGGATTAGATGCATCTCACACATGAAGGAGATCCTTTTTCAATTTTAAAATATCCATTTAGACCCTTAAAACTCATGTAAATTGATTTTCTAACATTATTTTGCCATTTTTGTTTGTCATGGTTTTACACAGTAATCGACGTCAGCAAGTGATATTGACATCAGTTATCTATATTAACCAATTTTGATTAGAAAAATTGACATTGATTAGTTTTCTTTACCCAAAGTAACTATCATCAATTGTAATAACTGACGTTGATCACTATGTTTTTAAAAAAACATACACCTAAGAGCTAATTTTCCAAATATCATTGTTTCAAGCTAAAAATAGCTTCAAAATTAAAGGATATACTAACAATTTTGTTATAAGACCAAGCTTGACATTTGATAAAAACATGATTAAATCACCTCTTACATGCTTAAAAATCAACTAGGAACTTTATTTTGGGTGTTTAACAAAGAATTTAGATGTTTTGGTGAATTTTTTCAAAGTTTAAAACTAAGACCAAGGGGTCAAATTAATACCACCAAACATTTCATTTGGGTTTAAAATTGAACACACTTGTCAATTCTTATTTTAAATTTTTGTTTACTTAGGTTTTGTTTGTCAAAAAGAGGAATGTTGCATGTATGGTCTTCCATTTATGCCATATAGGGAACCCTTGGAATCAAAAAACACCATTCCTATTACAAATAGCCTAGTCCAAGGCTTAGAAAGAATTTCACCTAAAGCACTCCCTAAAAACATGCCAGAGTTTGGGTGATCTTAAAAATGACCCTAAAGTCTTTCTATTTTATGATTTCTTTATTTTCATGCAAACTTGGTTTGTGAGGGGGATGTAATTACCTCCCACAAGCTATTTAGGAAAGCTTTGGACTAGGGTTTCACCTCCCAACATTGACTTCATTTGACTCATTTGGAGTTACACATGGGATGTATCTACATTTGGACATCATACTACAATAAGACAATAACATGATGTAGTGGTTATAAAAAGGACTAGACATTTTTACAACTAGCCAATGCCATAGTCACCCAATTTATATGCTTGTCTTTTGCATCATTTGACATAAAAGTCATTATGTAATTTATTCCCTTAGAATGATCAAAAACTTGCTAGTTTATTAGACCCCACCTTGCCATACCTTATCAATTTAGACTTAAGACATTTATTTTTTGTCATTATCTTACTTGGTCTTGATTTGTGTCTAAAACTACTTTTCAACTCAATGAACTTAACCAAAACACATTATCCTAAATTTTCTTGAGCAAGGGAGGTGTTACATTGTTGAAATGGAAAATTGATCTGTTCTTTGTTTAAATTGTTATCAAAAGCTTTGTGTCATGTCATCCACTTTGGCACAGTAATGCTACCTAATTGAGTATATATCTTTTATCCAATTTGTGTAAATCCTTCATTTATAATCCACATTAAAAATTTAACCTTTCTAAGTTCTAAGGGTTAGTACATCAAAGTGGGTTAACCATTTATGCACTAAGCTTGTTTAAAATTGTGTTCAGCTTTCTATTTGGATTGAATGTTATTTATTATGACTCAAAATCACATTATCATCTTGATGGACTTAAGTCACCTTGTATATCACTCACGCTTTAGGTCCTAGAACATATTTTATCCTACTAGAATCATGTGGTGATGTTTTGATGCCTATTTGGTCCTAATTTTATACTTAGTGATTCATGTATATGCTTACATCTTGAGTTTCTTAGTTCATTTGTCTTCTCCGTAATCTAGAGAACTTTCCTCTTAACTCCTAGGGTTAAATTGTCAAAGTTGGAGATAGATTTTGTAGTGTGGGTGTATCTTAAAGATTTATGCTTTGGTGTACTAGTTTTAACCTTGGGTCTTTGAGTTACCTTAGTCTCTTCTAACGTATACAATTTCAAATTTACCAAAGGTTGAGTAAACTCATGAACCAAATATTCTAAATTATGTGTGGTTTCAAACCACTATCCCTTATTGTCTCATTAGTACCTTGTTTATTTGTTTAAAAAGAGAGTTAAAGCATCCTTTGATTGGTTGTCAAACATTGGTCCAAAGTTATTCAATACACAGAATAACTCTTTTTAGAAATGACTCAAAGGTTCACTCATAGTGGGGCCTCTTATGACCTTACTTATGAGGATGAGAAATTCTATGATGGTCAAGATAACCCCATTGTTTTTTATGATTTCCCCACAATAATAGGATTCAAAGATGATTAAAATGAATATAAACCCCAAGAATATCAAGATGAAGCCCTTCTTAGATTGATAGAATTAGGTGCTAGACTACCTCCTAATTTTCCTACAAAATAATTGCATACCTTAGTTAGAGAAGAAGAATAATGATAGAAAGAGCAAGATTTTTTAGAAATAGACATACCTTCTTCCTCTAACAAATGAAAGGAAATACAAATAGAGTCAAAACCCATAAATATAGATCTTATAGCTAAGATCAAGATGATACGTCAGTGATATGCAAATAAAATTTTCACAGACTTAACTGACTCCCTAGTTGCCACTTCAATTCATAATAATGATTCAAAGGAACATGGAGATATGATTACAAGTACATAATAAGTATTTGATGAGAACATTAACATAGTGGATCAGGGTAATCTAAATTAATAGTTAAAGTTGAAAGAGACCTTAAAAGATGTTCCATTTGATAATAAACATACATTCTTCAATCATTAAGAACCTATTGTTACTTTACAAACTTTGAAACCCAAATATTTAGTTCAAATTGAGGAAATCCCTCAAGACAATTTGGATAGTTATTTTCAACCAACCCAAAGATTGGTAAATAAACATATAAATTTCCAAAATCAATAAAGTATGAAACAACCAAATTTAGGGAATGTTTTACTATCCAAGATTCAACGGCCTATGTTCTCAACTCAAGCAGAAAATTAAAACCAAATCATGGATAAAAAGGTATACACTCTCTATATATCAACAAAAAACTAGGGCCACATTCCACCCTAGTACTATCTTATACAATCCATAAATGCACCAAACATGCAAGAATGGAATTTTATAAGTAAATTATCCAACTATTGGAGATGAATAATAGAGTCAAAAAGTATAAATTTGATGCGATATGCCCATATCCATTTGATTTATCTATTCTCCAAAACCCCTTTCCAACTCATTTTTATGCACCCAAATTTTAAAAATAAAAAGGGAAAGGAGATCCATGTCAACACATACAAGCATTATTATTCCTATGTTAAGAGTTTGCTTATAGTAGTGAGTACTTACTATGACTATTTTTGTGAAGTTTAGTAGGACAAGCTCTTGATTTGATACTTAAACTACCTAGGGGATCAGTTGTAGTTTGGAATGCCTTATTAGAAAATTTTGTTAACCAGTTATCATATAACATAGAACATGAATTAACTATTGTTGACTTATACAAAGCCATGCAGTGTGATGGTGAAAGTTTTACTACATATCTACAAAAGTGGAGAGCATTAGTAGGTCACTATGAACATAATTTACCATATAAATACTTTTTTGATATATTTTCATAGAATTTGCATCCTAAAGTTGCACATAACCTATAATTAGCTTGTGCTAACTAATTTGAAGAAATTATTGACAAAGGAGTATAGATTAAAAAGGCTCTTATTGATAGAGGCATTGTTAATATTTTTTCACAAGGTCAAGAATCTAATAAAACTAAATCACCATCTCAAATATTTATGTAGGATAAGCCTAAAGGCTTTAGCAAAAACAAAAACATGGTTAGAAATGGTGTGATAGAAACAAGACATGTACAAATGGTATAGGATATGTCTCCTCCAAATGTATAATTAACTCCCTCAAATCCACTACCTACTTTTCAAAGACAACCTCAACAAAGGATGTTTCATAACAATTTTAGAGTCTTTAACAAGTTAGGAGAATCAATTGAAATAGTGTTACAAAATCTTATTATAGCTAATTTAATTATATGGCTAGTATCAAGGCCATTTCCTCAATATCAGCCAAAACTAGACTGGTACAAAGAGAATTAATGGTGTAACTTTCATCATGTTCCTGGTCATGGTGAATTTAATTACATTCAATTATGACATATTATTAAAGACTTTATTGAAAATGGTGAGCTAGAAATTAAGCTGGCCCCTAATCAGGACACAAATTAGGATATGGGAATCTATAAAGACCCCTTTCCTCGACATGATCCACCACCACCAATAAATAATCAAAATGGTTAGAATCAAGGACAAAGGTAGAATCAGAACCAACAACAACGTTAGAATTGTAATGAGCATAATCAAGATCATAATGCCCACACTAATAATGTAGCTTATAACAATGTACCTTATGACTATAATAATACTATGGGATGCATTTTTGTAACCCATATTGCCATTGTTATTGTAACAGCATGTGACCAATCTCATGTTCCTCATAACATGAGACCCATAATTATAGGGTCAACACCCTCTCCCCTAGTAATATCTGTTGAGTTCACATAATCATGTTGCTACTCCATTTGCATAGGTTACTAATCCTGAATAATAATACCTTTCTTATAAAGGCTCCTCAATGGCCCAAAATTGTCATGATATCATAAATCACCCACAAATCACCATCTAAGGCCTATTTCCTTTCTCTTCTAATTATAATGACTCTTTTCCACCTCTAGTTTGTGTAGTTACAACTAGATACCCATGAGTTACGATTTAGGGCCCTTCACCCACTTCTTTTCATAAACCCAATGAGAACATTGTGTCAATGGTTCCAAAGCCAAATATTATCCCAACAAAGACTAATATATTTTAATCCACAATTAAAAGGCCTTATAATATAACAGATCAATTAGATAAAACCCCTATGAAAATTTCCATATTAGAACTCTTGCAAACATCTAATGTCCATTGAACCATATTCAATAAACTTTTACAAGAGTCTATTATGCCTAGTGATATAAACCTTGATCAGTTATAGAACCTAGTTGAACATTTATCTTCATTTAAAAAAATTAAATTTGACCAAAATAACATGTCCACCCTCGACTTGAACCATAATAACCCACTATACATTGAGATAATCATTGTGGATTACAAGATCAAGTGGGTTATTATAGATAATGGTTCAAGGCTAAACATCATATCTCTTAAATTGGTGTGATGATTGGGTTACATGGATAAAGACATTCATCCAAAAACTATTACAATCAAGGCTTATCACAATGCTAATAGGGAGTCATCCAATACAATATGGTTTCCAGTCATGGTTGGGTCTATTTCTCATCACATATTATTTCATATTGTGGATATTGAGCTTCCTTATAACAAAATTCTTAGCCATCTTTAGATCCATTAATTACAGGTAGTTCCATCTACTCTTCACTAGTGCCTTAAGTTTCCCCATGATGGGATCAATGTTGTTATTCCCACTTATCAATAACCATACCAATACTACAAACATCTTGAAGCAGAGTTTTGTAATTATAACTATTGCCTAGGTTCTAAATTCATTATAAAGAAGAACAAATCCATCACTTCTCATCCATCTCCATCTAATTATATAGACCCTAGTGATCTAACCTCTAATTTCATTGATCCATTTCCTATAGCTCTAGCCAAACAATATTATTAAAGACACAGGCATTTCCATGTACCAACTAAAGGACATCCTCAATATTGAAAAATTACCAAAATCCACTAAAACATTTGGTAAACCTAAAACCTCCTAGATTCCTAACAAACCCAATCAAATTTGGTAACCAAAGAAGAAGTAACCAAAACACCTTGTGGTTTTCATACCTACAATTACACCAAAGAAATATCGTGAGGCTTTTACTAAGGGAGATTGGTTATATTTTGAAGGTATAAATGATTATTTTCAGAATCCAAACTATCTTATCCCTAATAAGATAATGGATCATCTTGACTATATAGGAAAAGGCCTTGGTCCAGAAGTGCAAAGAATTTTAGAACCCTTATTAGATAGAGTTATCAATTAGAATCATGGTCTCAAATTTCAACCACCAGAGGATGGCCTTATGACATTTAATAGTTACTCTTCTGAAGTGACTAGTAATGAGACTCCTAATAGTGACACAAAATCCCATTATAGCCTTTTTGATGAGCTTACTGATTCATATTTTTTTCATTCAAATGCCATATTGACCATAACATGTATTGGAGTTTCCCTTCCTGAAGCAACAAACCCATCTTAGTGGTGCTTCCCTTCCTAAAGTAGGAAATTATATCATTATTATTGATGCTTCCCATCCTAAAGCAAACCCTTATTGTAACCTATGCCTTTGCCATCCTGAACTCATAGATTAGGATCAAAAAAATTTGGTCATATGCCTTGATGGTTTTCAAAATGAAAAATTGATTGCAAAATACATGGTCCTATGAGATGCATTCCCCATTGGTGAGCATAAGTAGGGTTTTTATTTTTCATTGAATTCTTCTACCTACTTTGGAGAGCAGGCAAACTTTCTTGGTCATAATAAAGAATAAACATCAAGATATTTAGGTGAAAACCTCTTTGAGGCACTTGTTGATTAGGGAAAAAGTAAATAAAAAGTTAACCCTTTGAGTGAAAACTTATTTTAGGTGCTCCCAGATGGGAAAGTTTTCTCATCCCCTTAGAACATACGAAGTCCATCTAGCCCAAGTTCCATAACTAGTACAAGCATCTCTTTAGAACAACATCAAATATTTGAGAATCTTGCTCTTGAGTTTATAGGGGTTTTTTCCAATTGGCCTTTGCCTAAGAAGGCAAATTATGATTCTTCATACTATCTATATCTTTGGGAGGAACAAAAAGAAGATATAACAGAAGAAGATCATTACCATACATTTCCTACAATTCTAGAAGATGGATCCACACTCCTTATGGAGGGTGTAATAGAAGTGAATTTAGGAACCCATGAAGATCCCAAAAATATTTATCTTGGAGCTTCCCTTACTCAAGTGAAATGTGAACTTATTATATCTATTCTCAAGGATTATATAGACATCTTTGCATGGGAATATTATGACATGCCAGGCCTGGATCCAAATTTAGTTGTGCATCATCTTACTGTTCACCCTGATGCTAAACCAATCAAGAAAAATTTGAGAAAGATGCATCTATGCATCACCCTTTTAGTTAAGGCCAAGTTGGAAAAGTTGTTAGAAGCCAATTTTATCAAACCACAAGACTAACCTGAATGGATTTATAACATAGTGCTAGTAAGTAAAAAGACCCCAATAATACATGTTTGTACTAATTTTCATGATATCAATAAAGCATGTCCTAAATATGATTTTCCTCTACCCAACATGGACATGATTTTCAACTCAACTACTGGGTATGAGATGGATTTTCTAGTTACAATAAGATTAAGATAGCTCTTGAAGATCAACATAAGACCATGTTCACCACTCTATAGGATACATTTTGTTACCAAGTCATGCCATTCATTTTGAAGAATGTTGAAGCCACATATCAATTTACAATGACTATCATCTTCCATGACATGATGCATGACTTTGTCTAGGACTATGCTGATGATATACTATAAAAATCAAGATTAAGAGTGGGACACCCTAACATTCTAAGAAGAATATTTGAGAGGCTTCATGGATATAAATTCCTCTTGAATCCTAAGAAATGTGTCTTTAGATTCACCTCAAGAAAATTTCTAGGGTTCATTATATCACAATAAGGGATTGAAGTAAACCCTGTAAAGGTCATAGTTTTACATGATGTCCTACTTGATGGATGACTTATTGGCTTCCACTAAGATCCCCTACATCAATAATTATTCCCTTAAGGGTAGAAACACTATCTCCCACCATTACTCCAAATTTCACATATTCAAATATAGGCACCATATGTAATTTGTATGTGACGATGTCTATCCTACATTAGTGAAGGCCATTAAAGGCATACCCATGCCCAAGGTTCTTCCTTTGATAAAGAAGTACATAAATTTGATGGGTGATCTCTAGTTTTATCTAGATTGTATATTTATTATAATTGAGGGAATTTTGACCCAACCCTATAGGTTGTCAATCTACATTCCTCTTAAGCTAGTAAAATAATAAATTGAATCCCAAATACTTCATGGTGTTGATGGAGTTTATAGGGAAAAAAAGGAAGGGTCAACTCCATCCCTTTCCTTTGACCATATGAAGAATAATTTTAAAATATTAAAAGTAGGTTGACACCATGTTTAGGCATAGGGACTCCTTTGTGTTTCAATTGGATGATCTCAAATAGTGGTATCCTAAGAATGTAGTTAGCCCATAATTAAAGAACAAGTATCTACCAAAAATAATATATGAGTAGGAACTGAGCCCTCATGACACTTCGTACATTAGCTCAAACTACCTTATTCTTTTTCTACTAAAATTTTCATTATGGTGATAAGGAGGATTCCCAATGTATAGTAACTAAATATCTCAATGAAGGTCATGGATCAAAAAAGGACTAGGTTGAGATGTTAATATGTGTACCCATATAAAATTACACCAAGGATGAGGATGATGACTCTAACTAAATGGAGCTCCATCCCCTCTAAATTGAAATTATCATTGGGTGCATCTTCAAAATGTATTACAAGATGAAGCCATAAAAAAATGGCACGAACCCTGAGAAATATAATAATTGTCCCCTCTTGATTGGTGATGAAGGGAAGCTAGTAACAAAATTGGAGTAAAACTCTCCCCAAAAGAAGTGAGGATAGACAATTGAGGAGATCAAGGACTACATCAAGTTGAGGATTGACTTTGGCAAAAAATTAGTACCTCCAGTTCCCAAGAAACACATAAAATTTATTTTAAAAACTACTTCCTCTAGTAAGAAGTAGAAAAAGAATAAGTCTAAGGGAACCATTATGCTTCCTATAATAGATCTAGTGGAAATGGATAAGGAAGATACCCTTGCATGTGGACTGAAGGAAGAGATAGAATAAGGAACAAAGACCTACATCATGCAAGTCAAAGAAGAGGAGGAACCTAACACCAAGGATGTATAGGAGGCCCTCCAAAGTGGCACAACCACCATGCTTAAATAAGTAGATGAGCTCTTCATATAGATAAGAATCCTCCACACAACATCCATAAATAGAAGAGGAGAAGAAAAGGATGTGGAAGAAAATGGGCCATAATGAGAAAGAAATTGAGATGGTATTGGCACTTGAAAAAAAAGGAGGGATTGTAAGAAAGTGGGACTAAATGAGATGGATGTTGATAAGGCTAAGGTTTAGGTAGAGAAGGCCAAAGAAGAGAAGGCCAAGAAAGATAAAAATATGAAGAAGGTCCCACAAGCATGAGACCAACCTTTGAGAAATCCAAGAAGGCACCTAACACCCCCACTAGGAAAGTAGATCAAGCTACACAATAGTCATGCCCAAGTAGTGAAGGTGTGCTTGAAGAAAATGAAGGTGATATTGGTACCTCAATGTAATAAAAGGAGACTTAAGAGGAACCCTAGTAGAAATAAGGAAATGCTATCACCAAGGGAATAAACCCCAGGAGGAAGAATCAAATGAAAGGGAAAAGTTAGAGGAAGAAACCCTTAAGGAAAAATAAATGAGTCATATAAGGAAATCACCAAAGAAAGTAGTGATACTATTAAAGAGGAGGAAGAAAAAATAGAATTGGCCATCATTAAAAAGGATAGCATATAATTGAGCATAATTGAGATGGTACAAAAGGGGTGGAAGGATGAATATTTTTACATGTTTTAAACCATGCCCCTCAAAGCTTCTGTAACCAAGATGTGCAAACATCTAGAATTTGCATTTGATCACTATATGGATGAGCCTCACTTTAGGGAACCTAGAAAGGTGATTTTAGGACCAAAATAACATGAATAAGGGCATGATTCACTCATCATAAACACACATGCCATGAACCCAGTTTGATCTAGAAATGCACTTACTAGAATGGTGGTTGAAGTGGTGGATAGAAATATCATCAATTTTGATAGATAACAAAAATTGAAGAAACTCTAAAAAGATGTTGAAAATGAAGTATAGGCCAAAAAATTCAAGTGACAGTAGCTATGTGAGTGCATAGATATTATTTAATTATCCCTTTGAGTTAGCATGGATACTTCAAACCTCTTGGAGGTTGATAAAATATGTGTGCTAGTGAAACAAATGCTCTCAAGGATGAAACCAGAGCCAGTACAAGAAGAAGATCCCTATATCATGCTATAAAAATAGCTTACTACTAAGCTTGAAGAGGTGGAAGACCTCTTCTAAGTCTATATGAGGGTTTATATTTATATGATTCCATATTTTTGAGCTTCTCTAATTAGTCATCAATCATAGATGTGTACCTCAATCATGCAAAGGAGGAGAAGGAAAATCTGATGGTGCAGGTGTACTCAAAGAGAAGTTCAAAGTGTGCATAGTTCATGGGGAATATAAATTTAATAATCACTTAGATAAATGACCAAAAATATAACCTAGAAGCACTCTTCCATGTTTTTTAGACTAAGGCCTGTGAGCATCGAGCAATCTTGGATCGGGTGTGACTAATGCTAAGCCAAATCTAGAGGCATTTAAAAAGGAGTTGAAAAATATCAATGTGTTTGTGCTTCATATGGCCTTAATTAAAATATATAGTGCCACTGAAGAAATCAATCTTTCCATAAATGTCTTTAAATACTTAAGCATCGAGCTTAAGGAGAGCATGCCCAAAATCTATGCACCAAAAAGATTGACAACCTAGTTTGAGAATGGGCTAGAAATTTTATATGGGGCAATGTTGGACCCCTTATTTTGGTATGTAAGGATTAATTATATCATGAAAAACATATAAATGAGAGGTATCATTTTTAGTGCTAACTTTTTGGCATCTTGGTGCCAGCTAAAGGAATCAATGCACACCTTGCACTAGTTGGTAGGTAGTTAACCAATTTTAAGATTCCTAGGAGAACTTCCAAGTGGGGTGATATGTGGTGATTATATTTTTAACTTTAAAGGGTGAGAGATATATTGAAATTATCAACAAAGGCTCTATTTTGGCACCTAATGTGTGCACTTCACCCTAGTAGAGATGTTCCTATAGAGCTATAAAAGGAGCTTGAACTAGTGAAGTAAAAAGAAGACATAAACTTAGTACAATGAAGCTCTAGATAATTGAAATTAGTTTTATATGTTTTATGTAGAGTAACAAATACTCTACATTTCATTTTGATTTGTAGTCATGCAATCCAAAATTTTGTCCTTGAACACTTTGGTTTGAGATGGTGAAGTTTTGACTCAGAGAGCGGGCTCAAATTTCTTTTTGCCTTAATTTTGTATTAGTGTCAAAATCGAGTGGAAGCTGCCAAGTGTCATCAACTGAGGCACTTTTCATAATTTCAATAAGTACTGAGGAATGTGCCATGTGTCCCATAGCAACTCAGTAGAGCATAATAAGTGTCAGCATCCACATCTTGTATTTCATATACGTTTTAAAGGCTTCTTTCCAATAAGTGTTTTTCAAGATCAAGCAAAAGGTGCCAAGTGGCAATCACAAAAGGTTTCAATATGCTTTTCTAAAAATTATAAAAAGATTCAATATGTTTTTCTAAAAATCAAGATGCCACGTATCCCCAGCTGAAGATAATAGAAGCCACCATGTGTCAACCTCTGAATTATCTTCACTTTGTTTCATTGATAAGTAAAGACTGTGGTGGGTCCTAGGTTCTATTTTAAGGCAAGGGAAAGTCACCAAGTGTCACCGTCTGTGTATGTATGAAATGAGGCCTGATTGTTTATATAGTACAAATAAGGAAACGTGGAGATAGACACATGTCACCTTCCATAAGTTTCTCAAAAGTTAGATAAATGTAATGGAGATCACCACATGTCCTTTGTCAAGAATAAGCAAAAAGTGCCACATGTCTCTATTCCATTTTTGAAGTTGCTCAGGTGAGAAGTGCTTTGGGTTCCATTTTCTATAGAAGTTGTTTAAGTTTTGGAGAAGTGGATGGTGACAGATGTCAAGGATAGAACACTTCTAAGTGAAGATACAATAAGAGTATAGGTTACGTGGATAGTGCCATGTGTATTCAGTAAATGTTGTGGAACAAGCCAAGTGTCATTTTCTAGTGCCTCCTAAATAATAAGGTTTTCAAGTAAAAATTAGGGGAATCAACCAAGTGTCCTCTTCCGTTTGATAAAAGGGAGCATCTTATGTATCTATTTCAGCCAATGAAATACAGGAAGATGGAATGTTTTAGAATCTAAGAAATATCTTTTGCTAGACACTTCCAGTTTAGTTACAATTCAGTTGGGCCATTAGATTGAGAATGTGCAGAGAACCTGTAGGGAATCCAATACTATAAAGAGGGGTGTAGAGATCACCATAAATGATCATTAGAAGATAGAGAGAATTTTTTGTAAGAGATAATTGTCAAGAGTTTTATATTTTTTTAGCTATGATCAGGAATATCATTTGCCTTTGTTATATTTTCTTGAGTTAGAACATTTATGTAACTATGCATGCTTCTGTGCCTTTTATGTGACTGGAGAATTAATAAGAAAATTGATTTTTGTGCCTTTGTTGATATTTTCTGTGTCACTACAAAATTAGTCTAAGTTGTGAGCCTCTATTTCTATTTTTTTCATCTTTTACATTGATCATGCCTTGTTTGCTCTTTAATGTAATTGAATATTACATATAGCTTCACTATGCTTAAGGGTCAAATTAAATTTAGGCACATTACAATAGCTAGAGTTTCTTTAGTTGCATTTGTGTTTTCTATTTAATTCCTATCCCTTTTCCCATTATACCCTTGATATATAGAAGAGCCAGCTTCTTTAAAATTTGGAGGTTGTTTCAGGTTACAAGTCCCACATTCCTAAAACTTCCCATTGTTGGTGTTAGAAACAGTTTAATTTTAATCATCAACATTTTTTGGCATGCCCAGTGGGATAGCATCTTGAAGTTTCTTTCAAGACTGTATGAACGAAAGAGCTACAAGGAGTCAAAGCTATGGACCAGTGACAAGATCTCAATCTGTTGTAAATCTAGGTATTCTTTTTCTACCATTGGTAACTAGTCTTAGATGAAGAGTCAATCAGTTTATACCAATACCAAGAGTAAATATGGGAGCTCCTATACCCCCAAGGAATTTTTCAAGTTGGAACATTGGTAGTCCTTTGATCCTACCAATATCACTAGCCACCTAGGACCTTATTACAGTAAATGCCTTGAAGGCTCTACCCAAATTCAGTGGGAAAGATTTTAAAACACCCAAGGAACATCTTCAAGATGTATCTGATGTCTGTGTTATACATGTGGTCACACAACATAATGTGGCTATAAGATTATTAATAGCTTCTATTAAAGTAAAGGCCCTAGAATGGTATATATATTTGACCCCAAATATAATATCTACATGGGATCAGCTTGGAGATCTTTTCTTTGAAATATTTGAAGAAAAGGGTGACAAATATTCTCTGTTGTAACAATTGATTACTATTCAAAGAGCACCACAAGAAGCAATGATTGACTTCAATTCCAGATTTCAAAAGACTTGGGAAAGGATTCCTACTATAGCTAGACCATTACTAGGTATGGCTATATTATTTTATCTTAAAGCTTTAAATTCAGATATATTTGTTATGATTCAGTCACTTGGAGGTCAGACTCTGCTAGAGGCTTATGACTATGCAGTTAGAGCTAAAAATAATTTAATAGATCCTGGAAAGTTACCCCCAAGGCCTCCCATGCCCATGTTTCTAGAGATTACCTTACCATTATCTCAAGAATCCTCTAATTCCATAGCTCCACTTGTGTCTATGTATAAATATCCTCAATTATCTACTAGAGAACTTGTCCCTACCCAGTCATCTGAGATGGATGATATCAAGAATATCTTAAGGACATTTTCTAATGAGTTGATTAACATAAAGAGATAATAGAATCCTTACCCTAGACCCCAATATCAAGGCTATCAAGGAAATAAATTTTTGTCATAGACAAACCAATATCAGGGTCATCAAAGGCAAAATAACCCTCAGCCAACAAATCAATTAGTGGTAGTTCCTACACCCTCACAAATTGTTCGCCCCAATTTAAATAGATAAATTGTTCAAGGACACAAAAATTATGCAAATCGCACTAATGATTGGTGCTTCCCTTGTAATAATGCTCATACACCTAGAGATTGTCCCATGGGTAATCTACAATAAAAGGTGGTAGAGCAAAGAAGAATGGATGGACAATTTATCAGTACTTCAGATGCACAAACTTACAACAAGAAGAATAAATAGCCCCTAAACATGCTTTGTTTTCATGGGTTGAAGATGAAGAATCAGTATTCTTGAATGAAGCTTATGTTTCCAAGAAACTAGTGGTGCAATTAGACTACTATACTAGATCAAAGAGAAGGATGATGGAACAGCCTGAAGTTGCAAATAGTCAAGTTATGGAGAATCCTCCATTTCAAAGTCAAAGAAACACTGTTGTCAAACAAGAAGTGCCTCAGCCAATACAAAACTAAGTGATTCCTGCACAAATTCAAGAAAAGGTAAGATATCCTTATTTTCAAAGAACTCAAGCATTAGGACCAATGAATGTGGTGGAACAGTTGAAGAGGACTCTAGCACAAGTATCAATATGGGACATACTAGTTATTCCTAAATACAAGATGCTATTATAAGAAGCCCTACAAGACCAAGCAGTGCCTAAACATAATGGCACCAAAGGACTTGCTGATAAAGAAAAGTTTAAGGACATAATTCCTCTAAAGACAATAGCCTTTGTGAATAATGCAGTAGAGGTAAGTAAATCCAAACTAGAGCCTTTCTATTTGACTTTGATAGTTGGAAAGAAATTCTTTCATAATGCATTGATAGATTTAGGGGCTAGTATTATAGTAATACCTAAGCAAATAGCTGATGCTTTAAAAATGAAGTATGAACCACTTACTAAAGGAGTTATGCAGCTAGATGGAAAATCAGTACAAATAATAGGGAGAATTAAAAAACTCCCATTACAATTATATACTTGTCCCAATATAATTATCAATCAAGATGTAGTAGTCATAGATATAACTCCTATTTTTTGTTCATGTTTATCCAGAGACTTTACAAATAAAATAGGAGGATATATGTCCCTTGATGGGTCTCACCTCATCTTAAGAACCAAATATGGTTTAAAGAGGAAAGTTTTATTTGAACCACTATCAAAAGATCACATCACTAATGAACCAACATCAAAATTAGAGGTAGATCATGCTATGTTGAATAAAGAAGAAAGGGTTTTTGTTGAAGTTTTGGGTGAATGGACTGAACATGACCAAGAAGAAGAAAATAACCATTTGTTAACTATGATGCATACTGATCCATATGGAAATTATGACTCTACTGGTCTGGGCACTTATGTCATTTTTGATGAAGATCATGTAATCCCAAATCTTTTAAGGGAAGAGACACCAACTATTCAAGAATCTAAAAAAGATTCAAAAATTTGGACCTTAAATTTTGATGGGGCTAGAAGTAAAAGTGGTGCTAGAGAAGGAATTTGTCTTGTTGCTCCAAATGGGGAGAAAATTTTGAGAGCTATTCATTTTCAATTTGCTTGTACCAATAATGATGTTGAATATGAATCCTTAGTTCATGGGCTCATTTTAGCCAAGAAAAAGGGAATAAAGAATTTAATAGTAAAAGAAGATTCAGAATTAGTGGTGAAGTAAATTAGGGAAAAGGAAATAGCCAAAAATATAAGGATGAGGTCATATAGACATAGAATTTGGGACCTAATAGAATATTTTGAATCTTTCAATATTGAAGTAGTTCCAAGAACCCACAATTTTGAAGCTGATAGGATGGCATAGATTGGCTCGTAGTTTGACCTAGCAACTGGCCTATTAGTTAACAATGAGTCAGTAAAGGTTATAGTAAGGCCAACTATCCTAGACAATGATGAGAATTGGCAAGTATTTGGGAATGATTCTCAGGTACTGTCATTCTTGCAACAATTAGGGGAATTTGCAAATCAATTACAACCTAAGATTGAAGAGGCACGTGGGGATAAAATTATACAATTAAAGAATAATAAGCTTCCCAAAGGCTTAATCACTTTAGAAAACCTTTTTGATCCAGAAGATGTAGGCCTAGAGAAGAAAAGGTTCTAGGTAAACAAAGCAGATTATTTTGAAATGGAGGTGAGTGAAGGGATAAAATAAAAAATTGGAAATTTTGGAACTCAAGAGGAAAGAGAAAGACTAATTAACTTGTACAAAAGATATGATAGAGTCATAGCCTGGAGCTATTAAGATCTTCGTGGATATAATAGAGATATCATTCAGCACATAATAGAGCTAACTGAAGGATCAAAGCCAGTCAAATAAAAGTAGAGGCCATTAAATCCAAGGATTGAATCTCTAATGGTAGATGAGTTGCAAAAACTTTTAGATTCCAAAATAATTTTCCCAATCAAGCGCTCAACCTGGGTATCAAATCTAGTACTAGTCAAGAAAAATAATGGTGACATAAGACTATGTGTACACTTTAGAGACTTGAATAGAGCATCTCTAAAAGACCACTATCACTTACCATCTATGGAACAAATTTTATAGATTGTGGCTGGATCAGAGAGATTTTCCTTACTAGGTGGTTTCTCTAGATACAATCAGATTTGGTTTGCACTTGAAAAATCTTCAAAAATAACTAAGAAATAAAAATAACTAAGTGGATTTTAAGCACTAAGAAAAAATTATGTGAGATTTTAACAATTCTTAATCTTTTATCTTTCAACATAAGGTCTCAAAAAAGGATAGGGGTTTTGCCTAATTAGAATACCAAAATCAAGTGAGTAAAAAAAAATTTAATTTGAGATCTTAGGTTTTTGTTTTCATCTCATAAAAAATCATAACCAATTACACAAAGATTGATGTTGATTCATAAAATTGAAGTCAATTCAGTCAGATCATTGATGTTTCCTACAAACATAAAAAATGTGGTTTAAAGGAAAAATGGCTGATAAACAATTTTAAAACTAATAATTCTCATGACTTCTATGAGAAAAAGGCTATAAATGCAATAAGTAGGTTTTTAAGCACAAAATGAAAGCAAGAAAAATCAATTTCCACTATGTTCTTAGCTTGCTCTTTTTTTAATGTAGAGATCATCATTGATCCTTACAATAGGTGATGATTTTCCATAATCATCATCAATCCATGTAACCTTGTTCAAAAATATGCAAAATCTAATGCTAAAACACTAAACTTGAATATTTTAATGCATCCATTAAAAAAATAAAAGTAGCATATCAATATCCTTAACCATATGCGATGCTTGGTCCAACCGAGCATGCCATTATGTACCTTGGGAGTTAGAAGTGTAAATAGTATTTATATTAGTCTTTTATTAGTCCAAATGAGAAAACATCAAGCATATTAATTCATTAAGACTAAACACTATTGCCTAATAAATAAGGGGAGCATAACATAATAAGCAAGATCACAAAATATGTATGAAGACAATACAAATTTCTTACCTCCTTTGTCAAATTTAATTCTTACTTGTTGGCATAACATTATTCATGCTCTACCTATGAAAATTTTATTATGTTAATAATGCTCTTCCATGGTGTTAACATCTCTCTAATAGTCATTTTTAGATTCGATTAAATATTGACATAAATTTGGCATTATAACACTACTCTTAAATGCCTTAAGAACATATTACATTAGAATAACTTTACACACAAAAACATACTTATCAATGGTTTGGGAACTTGTATTTATATCTCAAAAAACTAACTCTAACCCTAGGGAGTTATGCTAATTTCTAAATTAGGTTGAGGATAAATTAACCTAGGTTAAGTCAGTCTAACTCTACATTGGGGTAAGGCACTCATGAAATATCAACACTCATTTTTAGATATTTATGAGGCATGAAAAATCACTTTAGATATATGTAAGGTATGAGTCATATTTTTGAATATTTATGAGATAATAAATCACTTTATTAGTTCATTTGACTTTTTGACTTCATATTTGGCTAAACATTCCCTTTTTATTAAATGAAATTCACTGATTTGATTTGGATTTTTATGTTAGGAAAGTTTATTATGATTTGTAATATAATTAGTCTTGATTAGTGCTTTTTGTATTTTTTTAATTTTTTGAAATGTCTTTAATTAATAGCTTAACATGCCAAAAAGTGTCAAATTACTAGGTCATTTTTTGACCAAGGTTAGAACTTAACTAGGTTAGTGATGCATATAGGTTAATATGCTAAATAAGATAGGCTTGTCTTGCGTATCTAAAATTAAATTCCTTACATAGAAAAATTTGGGCAATCTAGGTGATTTCTAGGCTTAAAATGTGTCATTTACTAGAAATTGAACTAAATGCTAGATTATGTATGAAAGTGGCCAAAACTAGGTATTTAAAAATCCTACATCATCCACATCTATGGAGACTAGCTCTTAATCCAGTCCTACCTGTGGATCAACATAGTGTGCCTATGGAAGCTCAATCTCTATATAATCCCAATTATATAGCTATGATTCATATTATATTACTACTACCAACCTAAACTATCTCCTAACCCTATCAAAGTGGAAAAACTCTAGGTTCTCTACTCTCTTGCCCCATAATCACCTATCCCACTATCTCTTAGCTAACTTTCCATCCACCCTAAGACATGATAGAAACCCAACATATGGTTTATCTATTACATATCCCTCATTTAGTGCCTTTATCACCCACTAATAATAATCCAAGTCACCTAATACCCCATATGTAAATAGTCTCACAAGGTATTATTTGTGCTAAAGGAATTCCACACTAAAAACTATCTAGAGCCATTATATCAACAGAGTGCCAAGTTGGATAACTACTCTAATGTACTCATAATCCTAGCAATTCAAGATAAAGGTAATGTATAATCCAAAAATTTATTGAATCTTCCACCCTTGTGGTTTTATGTACACCTATTTTAAAAGGGTTTGATCCCATTAAAATACTATGTGATTCTCCCACATGTATGCCACAACACTTATCAAGAAAAAAAAATTGGATTCCCCCTGAATATGGTAATGTATATAAAAATATGACCATCTCCATCATCATGAATAATCTCCCATCTGCATCCTCCTCCTATAATCCCTAAAAAAAAAAAAAAAAAACTCCAACTATAAAGGTGATGTACATATCATCCTCTCATACATTCATTTTAGTGCTACTACATGTCTCCTCTCCTCCACTTGCATAATCACTACACCCTAAATTGGTAGACACATTATATGGTAGATGTCCTCTATAGTCATAGTAATATCCCCTATAGATAGCTAGAAGGTCCCTATTACCACATCCCACTACTCTAACAAAGATAAAAACATACCCACATCCTTGTACACATGATGATAGTGGCACAATCCACTAAAACCAATAGCCTCCATGTGCTCCTAGTCCTCTTGACTCAACTAGTCTCATAACCTCTGTAAAAATTGTGGTATGTGACCCCTCATTATAAGTCAAGTTTATTATTTCAATTGTAGGTCATTATTTGTAATTTTTTTCTATACTCTTAAGCTTTCTTAACTTTTTTCTACACTAGCCTAAATCAGAAATGATCCCAAGGAATCGATACCAATCCTTAGGGATTGATTTCAATTATGTATTAATCAATGATGATCCAAACAAGATCAAATTTGATATGATAATAATCAACATAAATCCATCTATATTTATATACTAATATCCAAAATTCTAAATTATATGAAAAGTGTATAAAATGTAAAAGACTTAACTAAAATTAAAACCTATCTCATTGTGTGATCATCACCTTCTCCTTTGTCCACTTTTGATCGCCTCCATCATCCATAATTATCCATTTCAAGATTTTCACTCTCATGCACATGTTGTTGATCATAAATAAGCACCTAAAACATTAGGTTTACTATATAACACTAGAGATTTATGATAATTTTGTGAAATCAACATTGATTCATATAGATTGGTATTGATTGGCTCTATTTCGCTCATTTTTTGCAATACTTACATTTTTTTTCCATCCCTCTAGTCTTGCCATAGGGCCACCTAAGTTATATTTGTTATAACTATCTCATTACTTGTTACCTTTAATTATCAACTAGTTTATATATCCCCTTATTGGTCTGATGGGCTTTAATAGGCCTACACTTATTTAGGAGAATATCCCAAGTGGATCCTAAGAGTGTAACTCATCTTGAGAATAACTGTCTCTAATTATTACACATGTCCCGAGCACACCAAATGATTTAGGTTGCACATCCTAAACTTTATTTTATTGATTGCCTTTGATTGAACCCACTTATTCATAGCTTTGGTAATCCATTAATTGTTTGCCTTTGGGGATTTTTAATTGTATATCCCACATCTTGTTCATGAAAAATTGTTTTTATTTTTTCCCTTGGAGTTTTTGATGCTCATTTATTATCTATATTATCCATTACCACCTCATTTCAAACCCATCACCAACTCATCATATTTTTTTAGCCCCTAGTTTGAGGGGGGATACCTCATCACATAAATTTGTGTCATTATAAATATCTTATTTTTTTATCTTGCAATAGGTTATTACAAACCACTCAATAAAAAGGGGTAAATGTAGGCACTAAGATTTCACACAATAATATTTGTGCTAGTGTAGGTCTTAAGTCCCCTTTCTCATGTTGGCAATTTGGCCTCAAATTTTTATTATCAATATATTATATTTCTTTAGGCATGAAATTTTCCAATGGGTACATTTTACATTAGTTTTAACAAGATTATCAAGTGATTATGGTAGTTTTAGTGCCAAAATGGTCTATTTTGAGGCCATCCATATAGTTATCAAGGTGAAATTAATATTTAACATATTAAAGAACTTATTTGTCCATAAAATGTCAAAAAAGTTATTTGGAGGATATTTTAGGTCTTAAAATGAAGAAAACCATTTTATATCTCATATTAACCTCCTTGGTAGCTCTAAAAGTGAAGTTTTCAAATGATCAGTACTAAAAGAGGAAAGAGAGATTTAGGAGATAAAACTTTGGACATTATTATGGGTCAAATTAATATTTAAATTAGTTTCATTTTTTCATGGATTGGTGTTTCTTATTATTTATTAACAATCACTAAGAGTGATAACAGTTCACTATGGTGTATTCATGTAAGAGGGGTATATTCTTGCACTTGTTTCTCTATCTCATAAATATAATGAGATGAATTATTTTTAGGTTTTTTTATATATATATTTTATATCTATTTCATGGTGGTTTCAACATATAATTCATCTTCATGATTTAGTTTCAATTGGAGAGAGAAGGCCTTGGTGTACTGACTATTTTAATAGATTCTACTACAAGTCTTTTTTATATATTCATGATGGTCATATTTAGAGTATTATAGTGGTTAATGTTTCATATAATATATCTAAATTTCATGGAATCCATTTTATTTTACTTGAATATGTTTTTATTTGTTTATGACCTTCAAGTGTAATTACTTTGAAGGCCTAGTCTATGTGTGAACAATTCACTGAAGATTTAACTATCATTTTGGGCTCAAATTCCAATGATATACGCTGGTGTATAATTAAAATATGTTATTTTATTATTATAAATGTATGGTTTTGAATATAAGAGACCATATAAAAACTCTCTAATAGGATTCATAGTTGTTTCCTTCATAGGCATGTTATATGGACTTTAGAGTGTATGAAAGATGTTCACTACTCACGGAAAGACTTGATATATATCTTCATACCTTCACATATCCATTACCACCTCATTTTTATAAAAAAGTGTCTCCAATGTACTAAGTAATTTGATTCTCAATGCATATAACATGTACAATAATTAACTATACTTGTAATACATATAAAACTAGTCAAGTGAACTGAAGGTGATAGTATATTTGTTAACTCTCTAAACATTGAAACAATAAAGTAGTTTTCTAGAGTGTGAAGTGATTTGAGGGTGTTGAATTAGGTTAAATAACTTAATAAGTGTATCCTTTTATCCTACACAATGAATTAGGTACATACAAGCCTCAAGCCTATAGGTCCTTATTTAACACCAAAATAAACATCATTCCAATACAAATCAAGCCACATAAGAAGTCAATTCAAGTAGAAGAGATAATGTCACAATCATAAAAGGATAACCAAATTACACTAGTAAATTGAAATTAGTTAAAAGTGAAGAAATGTGATGAAAATATATCGTAACCTATAGGTCCATATAGTTGTTTTAGACCTTCACCTATAGCTAAGCGTTATGAGGATACTTCAAGTTCTGGTTAAGGAGTTTCTTGGAGATCAAGATAAGTGAGAAAGATATGATTTGTATGATAAATGAGATGAAATTAAAATATCCAAGGGAGACCATGAATCCCATTTAAACCTCACAATTTATACACAATGATTGTACTCTATCTTAGTCCATACAGAGGTGTCAGATGATCACCTACAACCAAGACCAAAAGGGGTAATCACAGTAAGGATGCTAAATGATACGAACAGAGGTATATGGTTTGAGAAGCTTATCCTATTTATATAATAGCATTAAAAATAAATAAATAATTATGATATTGGAGCTAAGGATAGAGTATTATAGAGGTCATGAGACATAAAAAACAAAGTCTCTTTAAGATTGACTCAATAAATGGAAGAAATCAACACCTACAGGCTAAAGGATGGTAATGGACTAATAAAGAGAGATGAGGTTTATTGAAAAACATTAAATTATATTTGAATAATAAAATTGAGTTAAATTATATATAGAACATTAATAATGACAATCCATGAAAACCAAATTCTAAAGTAACATACACATCACCTCATAAAAGTCATCTACAGCCTTGCAAAGGCAAGTCTATCTCTAAGTTGTGAAGATGATTGGAAAAAAGTATCTATGAAATATGAAAATTAAGAAATGGAGGGTTAATAAGGGTCATTAAAATGTTTAATAGGTTAGGGTATGAATAATATTGTCCCAAAAAAATGTTCACTCCAAAGATAACCTTGAAATGACCACACACAACCAATACTAGTATCGATTGTATGGACATATCCACATACCCTAGACAAATAAAATCCAAGGTAAAATATAATAAATGTGGAATATTTATGAAATTAACCTATAAATTCAAATGATAAATTTATATCTTCATATTTTCAAAAAGATCATGGCTTCTACTCAAGGTCTACAAACTGATGAAGTTACATAGGACTATGTATGAAATTAAGACAATGGGAACCTACAAGTGCCCTTGAAGAGAAAATGTAATAAATTAATAAGTGAGAAGAAGGTTAAAAATTAATTGGGAGGTATCAAAGTCATAATTTATGGTGGAATGGATAAAATCATTTCCAATTCCCCAATCAACACTTAAAGCCAATATTGGTAGAGATAGTTACATTAAAGGAAACAAGGAGATATGGTGTTGTGATAGGTTGCATATAGTTTTGAATATATAGTGATAAGGATAATAATAATTTAAAAAAGGATTATATAACATAAGTTAGGCCTTATCATAATTCTCAAACCCAAACAAAAAAGTGATATAAAGGCTCAGTCACAAACCTATTGAAAACTCAGGTAACTAACTAGCTAGTTCTAGGGAAATGAATATTGAGGCCTCTATAGAAATGATGTAGATATAAAATTTAGTAAAGAAGGTGGTAAAAATTGGATTTAAATATTTATAATCTTGGAAAGGTCATATTAGTAGTGTACATATCCACTATTTTGTTTTAGACTTGGTCCACTCAATTTACAGGGTCTAGTCAAGAGACCTAGAGGTTCACTTGAGTTTAATAACAGAAATAAAGAATTCAAGACATAATTAATGTATTTTAAGGAATAGTAAAGTAAATTTAATTATATATATATAATTTTGGGTGAAAAAAAACTTCATTTATTATTTTAAGCTCCCTTGAGGGTTTATAAAGGTAAAGTAGTCTTAAACCCTAAACACCCTAGCTAGTGCACCAAATGTATACATATGAATTTTGAACACTTTTAGAGATTTTATAACAATGGATGGGATTTATTTTAATGTTTATGATATATTACAAATATTTTTAATGATTTTTTACATGTAAAACCCATTTTTTTAGCTCTCATGCTCAAGGAAAGCTAAGACAACCACCTAAGGAGCAAATTCAAGTGGTCATGCCATTGCTCAAAATTTGAATGGGAGTATAAGACTTTTGTGAAAGTTTAATGGTTATATAAGTAAGGTTTTAAAAGTAGAAGGAGGTCAGTTGTATGTCCCATTTTTATTAACAATTTTTAAGATCACAAATAGGTTTTAAACCCTCCTAAAACCCTAGTTGTGACTAGATTGTAGAGATGGACCTCAAAAGAACATAAAATACCATAAATTGGCCATAAAAATTACCATATGTTGTTTTATACTCTTATAGGATCCTACACATGTAATTTGGTTGTAAATTCACTTGTATGGATTTGTATAAAATTGTACTTTTTTAATGTTTTTGGCCTAAAATTGGGTTTTGGAGAGCATGAGTTATTTATAGTCAATGGGAAATGTGGTTAAGGAATTATTTAACTTTATAATATCAAAATATATATGAAAATGCTCATAAGTTCCCAAAAAATTCAAATATTTTATGCCAATCTAAAAATGCTTCAATTGGGCAAGCTTGCTAATGGCCATTTCAAGGTTTTCATACATCCACAGTGTTCTAGATCACCAAATTTTACATGTAGCATGGTGATATCATAGGTAAAATTAAAAAAAAAAATTATAGGAGTTTTTAGTTTGTTTTAGGTCTTAGAAGTAATATTTTCACTTTTTAGGCTTAGGAGGGCTAATTAGGCATAATTTGACTAAACTAGTGTGTTATAAAAGACACACTCAGAATTAGGCCACAAAATTTTGTGTGGATATGAAACGGGATAGGGAATATCTAAAAATACTATTAATTTTCCATAGGATATTTGAGTTTCATCTAGGCAAGGAGATTTAGTTATTTTAGGGCTATAAGGAATTATGAAATAATGCAAGGTTTGTGAACAAAATCAAGTCTTTTTTAGTGAATTATAGATCCTATGGCATTTTTATAGGTATAACATCATGTTGAGAGACCATCCATGAATAAATTTACAATATTGGAATAAAAACCCAACTTTTCTCTTCTACACCATGGTGAGAATGAGCTTTCCAAGGAACCTAAAACACTAAATCATGTAATAATAATTATAGTACACTTTTCCAAAGATAATTTACATTATACATTCAAAATATGTATATATATAAAGTAAAAATTAATTTTAGGACGTTTTTTAAAGTAGAAAAGGTCTTAAAGACTCTAAAAAGAGCTTCTCTCCTTCTAATGCTTAGTGTTTTGAACGAGTCAAACTTGTAATTGAAGGCTTATAACAACCATGGATCGTGAAAATACCTCATAAATGTCCTAGAATAATTTTTAAATGAATAATAAATGAGGAATTAAAGTCTTATTTACAAGGGGAAGGGCCAATTGTGTAATAAAGACACAAGATCTAGTAGATAGGGTCCTTAAACAAGGATTTAGGCATTATTGTTGGTCAAAATCCACCAATTAGGGACAGTGACTGATTGAGACTCATTAAAATTCCAAAATATGTCTCACATGAACCTTTACACCATTTACAAGGGTGAATTAAAGATTAATCATGAGATACTATGTTAGAATTTGAAGTACTAAATTAATGCTTCATTTCCTAGTTTGGGGGCTCTTGTCTCCTCTCTCTTCTCCCTCAATTTTCTATTTGTAAGATATGTATTATCATTTTAATAATCCCTCTCCTAGGTCTGAGGAAAATCTACCTAGTTTTATACCTATAAACCTACTTGGACTAATCAATAGACTTTTGTAGATTTTTCTTAGTGATATATAATTCGGTTGTACTTGTTTTGATTTTCATATTTGATGAATTTATCTCCTTTGAAATTCCTTGTTTACCTATAATCCAATATAACATATTATGCAATTTATGTGGTGTGTATAAGTGTTGGTAATGGATTTTTAAGAGTGACTTGACTAGTAAGAGTCTCATAACATACCATCTTGTCATGACTTTTTCATTCTATTCACCTAATACAGCCTCGACACAATTTTTTTTTCATAATAACTCATGAATATGGGTTTTTAGTTTATTATTTAGTCCATTATTGTTTTTAATATTCCAAATTTGACTATATTAATGAGTATATAGGTGCATCACCACCCCTTAGAGTAGGTTTATTTTCTATACTTTCTATCCTTTTTCACCCCGATGGTAGTAGGTTTCAGTGAACTAAGTCATAATTCATGTGTTTAAATCATAATAAATAATAAATTGAGGGGGGGGAGTGAATTATAATTTAATAAACATTCATTTAATTCCACTTAAACATACATGAATCATTCATACAAACATGAACATTTAGAAAGGTATATGTAACAATACAAGATCATAAAACATATTACATATGTGAGAAACCCTTAAGGGGGTAAAAAACCATAGATATATTAAAATACCCCCTTTAAGTCTTTAATGTGTAATATCCTTTTGTTACACTCTCTATATGTCTAACAAGCTAATTAGGCATGTTAGGCCTTGTTCTTATACAATCCTATAGATCATACACCTCATGGTTATACATATAGACTTTCACACTTGTATTACCATTAAAATATGTCTTATAACATATTTAATACATGAATTAATCATTATAATAGGTCATACTCAACATAAAATACCAAAACCTTTATTAGGCCTTAAGGAGACCTAATTCAATTAGGCATTCATTTGTACAAGTTATCCTTCGATCTCCTTGGAAAAGTTTAAAAATACATACATGGAAGTAAAAATAAATATAACCCCACTAATATCATCATAGATCCATGACACATTCTATATCCAACCACCACATTAAGCAAACCATTAGTACTATTCACATTAGGTTTTCACACACACATAAAGGTTTGTCTTGAAAAACTAAAGATAACATATTATTTAGCCACAAAAAAGTGAAAATAAATAATATAAATAGAACATATAATACCTAAAAAACTTCATAAATTTTATTATACTTCATCATGCAGGGAATAGAGCCTCAAAACCACCTCTGTGACTTACTTAAAACTATCAGTTTTCTTCAAAGATAGTTATGGTGACTCAAACCACCAACACTTATTTAGACATGTTAAATGAATTTATATGATCTTATGAGATTATTATATAATTATTATATATAAATATAGTATATTCAAATGGAAAATATTAGTCTTGTAGACCAATCTCATGACCTTACATCTCACTATCTCATATGAACTAGAGAGCTCAACTTGTGAACAACTCTTTCACTACATTCACTTACCTAAATAACTTATAACACAAATTAATAGAACATAAAATCAAAAAAAAAATCTCCATGCACTTTTTTTCATCCCTCAATCATCATAACACATTCTTAATCATCTTCTCACTGATGTTTGGGTTTTTCATTATTTCCACTATTAGGCCTATTAGCGACTAGCCAAATTATATGACCAATTGATCACACTTGAAGGATAGAAACTATCCAAAACCATTAATGTAAATGAAACATTAATATAAAGTTTTAACTTCCATCCGTTTTTATACTTTGACTTGGTCAACTCTAACTATTACAACAAATCTCTAAGAAATTAACACTTATTATAGGGTCTAGTCACACACCTGATGACTCAATCCCACATAAAGGTGCCTCAAAGAGTTTAATGCAACCTCGAATATCTTACCTAAGCATATAAATCCATTCTAGGCACTTCTAATAAATATTTTCAACATCAAGTCCTTATTACGGTTCTAAGAGTGTTTAAACCTATTTCCATTCTTAACAATCACTCATAAAACATAACTCCTTAATCCAAAACATAATACATGGAATTTTTACCTATGAACCTTACCCATATACCATTAATAGATCAGGTTCACATTTAAAGGTTTGATGAACTAAGAAAAATAATGAAATCCTTCTCGGATTGAAAGCCCTTCATTCTATGCACTTGAGAGACCTCAAAGCACTTTTTGTTGCCTTAACTTTCAAATTTTGACCTAAAACTTCATGAATACACCTGGGAAAACCTATCACACATCTAAAAAATCTCATCCATGCATATATTCCTTGGAAATTTAACCTCATGCCTCATTAGGCCATGTTCTCACCACCTTGCTTTCTACAACTAAGTTTTCACACCTCTTTAGGTGTTGAACTGACCTTTAAACCTCTTTTAAAGATATTTATACTTAACTCACATGCTCACATAACATCTCACATGATTAATAATCGTCAAACAACCTTCATATGCCTTGATAAATAATTATGATGCCTCATTAGGCTAAGCAGGGTTTAGGAGTGGTCTAGGTGTAGACATGGTCTTAATGTCATACCCTTGTAGGCTCACCCTAAGAATATCATGAGTATTCCAATTCCTCAAATACATTCTCAAACATAATCATACAACCAATCATGAATGTTTTCACTCATCTCACCAAGCCACCATGCCCATACCTTCTTACAAGGTCTTTTCATACCATGATTAGGCATAGGTTACTTAAATACATGTACCTTCATACAACAATAAGACATTAGTTTAATTAAAATTCTTTATTTTCCCTTAAAATTATCTTTCATGATAACATCATTTAGTGACAACACTCCATCAATGTCTTTTGTCATATCAACACATTTCTAACTAGGCACACTCTCTCAATGACATCAACCTTATGCAAGATGTACTATTTACATCAATGACGATAATAAATATTCTCCCCTTTGTCAGTGATGGCAACCAATCTCAAAAAATTCTATCAACAAGAAAATTTTACTTCATTCTAAACTTTCTCTCCCTTTAACATAATGACAAAGTGATGTATGTGACTCAATGTATCACACTCCTTTTAACTAGTATACTCAACAAAAAGGACTATGAGTTTATGATTCATAATACAAACATTCTCCCAATATATTCATTCATACCTTATTGGAAAAACTCACCTAATATTGAAGCTAATGAACCACCTAATTATCTTCCCCTAAGTACATGGCTTCTTCAATGATTGTTAGGGGTTGGAATTACTTTTAGTAGAGATAAAGGGTAATATAATCTAATATTATTTGCCATTATTTTTATTAAAAAGGAGAAAATAGGTTTCAAAGATAATTAAAAAGGTCATAATAAATTGAAGAGTCATACATGAAGGTGAGGAGTCATGTGGAAGCTATTATAAACAATTGTACAGGAAATGTGTATTTCAAACCATTTTGAGTAAATGAAAAATATATCATTTGGATCTCATTTATTATCTTTATTATTTCTTATTTTTAATAATTGCTTGTAAATATCTCATTATATTTTATATTTTTATACTAAAATAACGCTAACAATGGTATGGCTGCTGACTAATTTGATCCCACATTTGTTGTCTCATTTTATTATTTGGTTTCATGAAAGGTTTGCCCAAGTTTAAAAAAAATGTAGGTCTTATATGATTAGTCAAAGAGGAGTCCATTTTCTATAAATTGGAACAATAATGCCATAGAGAGGAGATTGGTGGGACTAAAAATTCACATACATATTCAAATAGAAAAGTAGGTGAGGGATATAATGGCTATGAATTATCTACCATATGAATATTTATGTTATTTGATCTAGTCTAATGCTAAACAATGATTTTGGCATGCATTTTTGGTAGATATAATGGTTAGTCATTAAGACAATGGAAAATTTTATTATCAAGATGGTTCTCTTGGATGATATATATGTTTAGCTATATACTAAATCCACATATTAATAATTGTATTGGGATATTCAAATCAAATGTTATTAGAAAGATGTAGACTAGTAGGATTTGTCATCATTTTTTATCATAATGTCCACTAGTCAAATTTTTAGTTGTTAAAATAGAACTAATTTCATTGTCATATTGGTTATATACCTCCAAAAGTGTGTGTTAGTTTTTAAGGTGTATTAATAATTGGCATTATGAATGTTGTGTATTTTATTTTTTTGGGTGGAATGGACCATAAAGAATTATGTATTCTCCTTTATACTATAAGTTTCAACAATTTTTCAAAAATAATATAAGTCATTCATGGTGCACTAAAGAGTAAAAATAATGAATCTTATGGTGAAGATGACAAGAAATGCAAGAATTCTAGATATGGTTGCCTACTAAGATTCAAACTAAATGAACTAGAAATGCACAGAGTAAAAATAAGGAAAAGATAGTGTGTCATACACACACACACACACACACACACACACATATGTATGTATGTATGTATATATATATATATATATATATATATGTATGTATATATATGTGTGTATATGTATATATATATATATATATGTATGTATATATATATATGTGTGTGTGTGTGTGTGTGTGTGTGTGTGTGTAGAATAGTTATGAATATATCTATATATATAAGAACCATTTTCATAGTATTAATTATTCTAGGTGCATAAGATGTCAAAAGTCTACAATTTCTATCATTTCCAGTCCGAAAGAAGCTGATCATTTTCTTTTTTTTGATTTGATTGCATGTTTCTAATGGTCTAGATTAGGCTCAACTATCATTTCTAATTATGTTTCATAGTTCAGGTAGATTGGTCAAAGGAACCAAAGAGGACACATTTTTTTGATGAGGTCCATGACATTCAAGTGATGGCTTATTTTTAATATTTTTGATATTTGCTCTTCCCCAGAATGATATTTATTGTAAAAGGTCTGAAACAAAGTGAAGTTTTTTTTAATATTTTAAATGCATTATGAGGTTATAATAGAGAGTTAAATTATAAGATAAGAGACAAGAGAGAATAAAGAAGAGATAAGTGGAAAGAGATGATGTGAGAGAGGAAGAAGAGTGTTGATAGAGAAACGATATAGAAAGAGAGTGAGATGATGAAGAGATGAAAGAGGATGAAGAAAAGAGTAGAGTAGGATTAGTTATTTAGATTTTCTCAAATGTATTTTTAATGGATCAAAATTATAAAAAATTTAATATTTATGGCCTTTTTGTCTTCGGATGAGATACATTTTAAGTTGGGGGGAGTGTTAGTAGGGGTTTTGTGTCTCAGGATTAGACACATTTAAAGTTGAGGTGAGTGTTAGTAGAGATAAAGGTCAATAAAATTTAATATTATTTACCATTATTTGTATAAAAAAGGAGAAAATAGGTGTCAAAGAGAAGTTAGAAGTTCATAATAAATTTAAGAGTCATAAATGAAGTTGAGGATTTATGTGGAAACTATTATAAGAAATTATATGAAAAGTGTGTAATTCAAATGATTTTGAGTAAATGAAAAATATATAATTTGGATCTCATTTATTATATTTGTTATTTCCCATTTTTAATAGTTTCTTTTAAATCTCTCATTATATTTTGTATTCTACTACTAAACTACTGCTAACAATTACACCCAATTCCTATCTTAGGTGTTCAAAGCTTACCTTTAGAAGTGGTTTGGTCAAAATGTTTGCAATCTAATCCTATGTAAAAACATATTCAAGTTTGAGACTTTGTCCACTTACCTACTCTCTTATAAAATGATACCTGATGCTAATATTCTTAGTCCTTAAGTGCATGAAAAAATTCTTTGAGATGCTTATAACACTTGTATTATCATAATAGATAGGGCTAGGATCATCATACTCCACCTTGAAGTCTTTTATGATCTATCTCATCCATAGGACCTAAGTGAAACATAAAGTTACTAAAATTTACTCATACTCACAAGTGTATAAAGCTATTGATGGTTATTTATCACTTATCCATGAAATAAGGCACCCACCTAAGAAGAAAGCTCCTCTACTAGTATTATTCCTATCCTCTACACTTCTTACCTACTTTTCATCTATATAGGCTATTAATACCACAACTCATACTCTATAGTCCCCTTGAGATACTTGAGTATCTTTTTGGTTTCTCATAAATGATTTTCCTTTGGATCTATTTCAAACCTTCCCATAAGACCTACTACTTTCATGATGTCATTTTTAGAGGTAGTGGTGTATAGAAAAATTCTAATCATTAAACTATATGATTTATGATTTACATTTGAAGACTCATATCTTATGCTCAACTTACACCTTGTGATCATAAGTGTATTAATTGCCTTACAATATTCCTTCTCAAATTTCTTCAATATCTCTCTTATGTACTTGAGTTGTGAAATAAATATACC
>JARHVA010005630.1:935000-945000 GCA_037957365.1 Torreya grandis
TTATAGATTTGGAGCAATATCAAGGTGAGTATATTTAATTATTTTAAGAAATTTTTTCTTTTTACATTTTATTTTACATTACTATTTTTACCCTTATCATTCCTAAGCCATCATAAACTGTCCTAGATCTCATGAACCCAATTGTTAGGCTCCTAGTTTTAGAATATTGTCTATACTGTCATAATTAACATCGATTCATAGAATCGACATTAATCTTATAGGATCAAAATCGATCTCTATTTATAATATTATTTATCTACAATTTAAAACTATTTATATTAGTAATATTTAATTAATATTAATCATCTATTTCTTGAACGATGGGTTTCATCTATAGATGACATTGTCCATATTTTTGGATGAAATAATCACCATTTATGATTTAATTATTATCCCACAACCTTTTTTGCTGATCAGAGTGACATTGATTTTGAGTTAGGAATCTATGAAATTATAGAGGCCATTTTTTATTAGTTATAAATCATACAATTAGAAGAAGATTCATCTGAGTCTTATTGGCATGTTCATTTTACTAGTCTCAATGAAATGGATGAAGATTAATTTAAAATATTTCAATTTCATATTTGTATCATTGTATGTATCTTATAATTTACTTTACTATTTTTATCTACTTAATTGATTCATAAAGTGGGATGACATCCTTTTCAGGAAGTGTATCACTTCCTAGGATTGATCTTGTATGAGCTAGCCCACTAATATATCCTATTAATCAAATATTTTTTAAGTTTTCTCATGTGTACAAGTAGTCATTTCTATCCAAAAAGGAGCTCCCATGTTCACTGTATCAATGGTACATAATCTTCCAAAACATAGGTAAGCCTTAAAACCTTGTATTTTAATTTGACTTTTTAGTAATCTATTTCATAAAGTAATGGACAAAAACTACCTAACTGAAAATAAATCTTTCCATGTTTGGATTTGTTATGTATGTGACACCAATTCAGAAGGGATATTTAGGAAATGTTGATTTTAGATAGTTTATTGGGGGAAGGCTTTGGCATTTTGTGGGGACAATTGTAATTTTTATTTTTTTTCCTAGTAAGTGAAGTTCTTACTTAAACATTTAACACCATAGTTTCCCATTTGTCTTTGAAAACCAAGGAAGTCATCACTTAGTCTTTTCACCATTTGTTGAATGTCATCCAACTCATTTTTTAAAGACTTTTGGGGTATGGTTTGGGTATTTTTATTATATGTTAACATCATTTGGTTTTTAAATCGGGGAACCATCTCATAGTTCATTGGGTTAAGAAAACCCAGGTGGTGATTTAGAGGATCATGTCTCATTCATATTAAATTCATTATATGCAATGATTGAGGCATAGGCGCATTCTATTTTTCATTAAGAATAAGGTTTAATGCTATCATGTTGTGTAATGCATTAGTGATGGGATCCATAGTTTGGCCATTTGTATTGAGTTATCTATCTATGTTGATAGATTTATCATATGCCAAAGGTAAGGTTACTACCATAAGGTGTCATCTTAAAGACATAGTAGTTCACGAGCCCAATGCATTTTTATAGATCTCTAATGCTAGTTGAGCATCAAGTTTGTAAATATTTGTGACTCAACTATGCATATTTTTGAAATGATCATTGAAATTCTTAATGGGATTTTTGTGCTCCTATTTAATGCATGAAAACTAATGATGTAGGATTATTGGATCTATAACCAGTCCAAATTAGGCTAGGAAAGTGATATTAAACTAGGCCCATCTTGTGATCTAGTCTTCAAGAATGTTTAGAAACCAATTATATGATGTGTATATAGTCATGAAGGGGGACAATCTATAGGATACATCTTCATGTTAAACATTAAGGAGTCTTATAATAGTTTTGTATGACATTATGTGTTCCCCTATAATCCTTGTTAAACTAATAATGAATCTTAAGAAGTATTTTTTTGGGTTTGTAGGTAAGTCATGGACAACCCATGCTATATTTATGGTAGACCCATCAATACAATCCATAATTAATGTTATGGGTATATATTGATTATGTGTGGTTTGAGATGTTGAGCCAATAGGGACAACTCCAGGATTAAATCTACCTCTAGCAAATTAAACTCTTTTATGGATATTTAATGGATACACAATCAACCTCCCATGGAAATATTAAGATTGGGTAATTTTCACACTATGATCTAGCTTAGTTTACCATGCATAATTTAGTCATAGACACTCTTATTTGGATAAGTACTACATCTATTTCAAACTTACAACAAGATGGGAAACTGAAAGTAGAAGAAAACAAAATGAAAGATTATGAATTACAATACATACAATAATTATCAACCAATATCTCAACAACTTTTAGTGTTTTATATTTATGATTGTACCCTATCAAAGACTAAAATGTAATCAATCCTTCATTTTAGTTCCAGCTATAGTTCCCCTAAAATCTTGGTCAAAAAAACCTCATGAGGTTGAGTGTTCTAGAGAGAAGAGTGGGGAACAATGTTTTATGATTAATTCTAGTTCAATCCATGGATCAAGTAATTTAGCCTATTTTAATAATATAACATTAACCTTTACCACTATAAACATAATGTTTATTTCATAAATACTTGGAATTCTTATTCGTTGATTGTTATTAAACATGAATTTACCAGTTTATAAAATATTGGAAAGTGTTTCAATTCTAAAATAAACATAAAGAAGAGGTAAAAGGGAACAAAAGATGATATTTATAAAAAAAAATGTTAATGCTCAAGAATTGAATAATGCTAAGTCATAGTTGTACCAATTTTTGTCTTGCTAATCAATTACACAAGTGTTTAACCACATAGTGTGAAAGATTCTAAGGGACACTAACTTGAATGCCTTACTCAAAAATTATTCACTAAACATAACCACTTCAAAAATCATGTAGTATATTGCACACACAACTTTTAAATTACTCTATAGATGCAATCACATAAAGCAAAGATTATTCTAAATCAAATAAAAATAAATTACAAGTAAAATACATTATCATAATCACAACCTAGTTAATAAATTCATTGAGTGATAGAGAATAAACTTAATTACTTATAAGAGTAATAAACTTTGAACAAGAAACCATGGACCACATTTAATGATCATAAGGTAGGGTTAAAATACATAAAAGGATTATATTCTAGTTTTTATAGAGTTTTATTAAGTGGAAATGTTGACCCCTTCAAAAATAAAATAATGTCCCTTACATAAACATATTTTCCCTTGAATTTCACTTAGCCAACTACTAGGGTGGTTATAAATATTAAATGATGATTGGGGAGTGTGATTTATATTTTAATATATTTCATATCTTGAGCATGATTTATAGTCTAAATATGATGCCTATTAAATGATAAATTGTGTCTTTTATGCCCTTTTATTCTCCTTGGACTTTTACCATGAATGCACCATGTGATTACTCATACCATATTAACTTATTTGGATTTAATTTAGGGGGCGAGTAGTAATAAAATTTAAATATTGGTGGCAAATTATCATTGATATTTTCATTGGATTTCCATTCCACCATGCCTTTTATAGATTTTTTGATTTTAAGTTAGAGGTTGATTAAATGAATGAGCCATACCCAATGTGAATTAAATATTTTTTGGATCAATTCACCCATTTAATAACCCAAAATCTATCACTTATGAGACTTTATGTTTGTGAAGCACCAAATACACTTTAATTGTGCTTGACATATAGTCTCATTAGGACTCTTGATAGTTTTGATAGCCAGACAATCCATCAATCTTAGTCTCTTCATATTATAATGTCATTACTACCATATGTCTCTCCCTTAGATTACTATTCCTTTCCCCTACTTAAGACCCTATTTTTCTTTGGTGGGTCCTATTTTTCTGTTACATGGAAATCCTTAAACCTTCTCAATCATTAGCTTTTTTTCTCTAGGATTTAATCATTATCACCACATGGTGATGGGATATCCTCTATCATTTTACCTAGTCATCTCAATGGACACATGTATTCTCCTCACCTTCTTGGGCTCTATATTATTTTCTATCTCTATTTCCTAGGTTCACATGGCGCCAAGATTTTTCTCTATTTTGTTGGTCCCTTTGGGCTCTTAATCTCTTGAGTTGGCACCATGCAGTGAAATCCAAGGCCTTTAGTGTCATGAAAACTTATCACTACCTCCCTATGTCTAAGATAATACTTACATAAATATGGGATCTAAGGATCTTATGATGGTGCCATGTGGTGCAATCTTGAACACTCAATGGAATGGAGATTTTACACTATTGATCCATCCCTAGGTTAAGTTATTATGATGGTGCCACATGGTGAAATCTTAGTGTTTTGGGGTATTGAGGATTTAAATTATATATTAAATCTCTATTGATTCAGGTCACTAGGATCATTTCACATGGTATAATCTCAAGGTCCATTAGTTTTATAAAGAATCAATCATTTTTTTGAAAATGATTTGACTATGGATCTACTCATCAATGATATTTGTACATGTGAAATAATTTGGGGGGACTAGAATTCTTTAAAATATATGATAAAAAAATAAAATTGACTATGTAATGATTTTCAAGAAAACCAAGTCTTTTCTTAAAAAAATTATAAAATAATTGGTGAATAAATACATTAATTGAAAACAATCATTCACATGGAATAAATATTTAAGCCAAAACATTCATCAAATAAATAATATAGAAAATGTGATAAAATGATCTAAAACAATAGTAGACTTTGTTCATGCCTAGGCAGAGAGCATCATGATTTATTGAATATTTAGCTAAGTCTCAAATTAATCATTGTAAGTGTTAATCCAATTTAATATGAGAATATTAATCATGAGTTATATTTCCAAAAGGAAGATATACATAGGTCCCAAAAGATAGACGAACTTACCTTGGGGCCAGGTCCAACATTCAAATGGGAGAACATTGAGGTATTTTATCATGGACTAAGACATCATATGCTTAAAATAAACTTTAAATTTATATTTTAATGATCATCTATTAAATCTTATATTGAATTTATAAAAATGCAAAAGTATTAAAACTAAGGATGAATAGTCATTTGTAACTTATCATCTAGAAAACTACCAATCAGTGAAGGTCTCAAGAACAAACATCAAAAGAACACCAAATAAGTACTACCAATAATTTAAATCAAGATACATGTCAAAATAAAGATGATCTTTATTTTCTTCTTGCAAATGGGATGTATTGGTGGAGGTAGTGACACATACAATGCAATTTTTTTATGTATGTAGCACCATGATTCATATCATTTATATTCATATTTAGTTCATTATTTATCAATTATATTAGTGATGGTTAATACTAAATCCCTAATTACTACTTATATCTTTACATGACACTTGTATGTATTAAACTACATGTTTTATGTATTCTTTCATAATCTATTCATTAATATGATGATATTTATCCATATGTTAGCACATGATTCTATATGGTTCTATAGTTTTAGATAACATTATGTTGTTGAATTTTTATTTTGAGATTAATTCACAAGACACATCCCTAACCTCAAAATGGGGAATATTAGTTGGATTTTCATAAATACATAAGCCTCCATGAACATATAATTAATAATCTAGATTGAGTTTAGAATATGGGATAGATATTTACATATTTGGGGGATTATTCCAATCATATGTACATATGTATAGGAAACTAATATTTAATTATATATATAATTATATATGAAGACAAATTTGAGGTCGCATTCATAAACACAATAGTTTTATAGGAACATGAGTTACACGTTTTAAGATATTTATATTTATTAAAAAATGAGATATAGATGGATAGAACTATATAAAATGTTAGAAAAAAATTATGTTATATTATGGGACATGAACATTGATCATGCACAAACATATTACTATAATTTTCCATGATAGCATTGATCATAAATATGAGTGAGAACTTTAAATCTATAATTCTATATGTAATGCTTGATAGTTAAATAAGTAATGAGGTTGAGATTCAATGCCCTCAATGGCATATAAATTAATACACCAACACAATATGTGGCTTCCACATTTCATATTGGGGCTCAAGATCAAATTTATATTTAGTGTAGTTAAAAATTTTCACCCTGAATATAGTAAGCAATATTCCCTCTTCAATGAGGATTGTGGCATTTATCTTCCCAACCCACATAATTTCCTTAATAAAAATTTGGGGCATGATCATCCAAAAATTATCATCATTTTTCAACAAGTAAGCATATTTATCCAATTCTTCAACAAGGAAACATAATCTCGAATGGCCCATCATAGGGTAATACGGTTCACCCACTTACAAGTGTATTCTTTCATTACTCTTTATGTTTCATAAGTTTCAATTTCATTTAATATTTTATATTTCATACATAATATCTGATTTATGAAAATTTATTTTAGTTTTCTTAGGTTAAGATACACATTAGAGTCCTTCTCTAAAATATAAAGTGTGTTATACATCCTTAAATACACCTATTTATCATTTAATAATAAAATAAAAAGTGGGTATTTTTACACATTAAATATGGTTTTAGACAATTGGAAATGTCAATCTTGATGTATATTCCCCTTACATGACTTGAAAATAAACATATGGCTCTTCCATGTCATTTCCTTGCATCTACATGATATCCATGTGTCTAACTCTCTCTATTCATTATTAGTCACCTATAATAATTCCCTAGGCTATGTGTAACCTATTAAAAATTATATTCAGACTATCTTCAGTTCATCATATTAGTAAAACATTTCCCTTAGATGAATATGTTATACTTGGACTATTTTACAATTATGTATTATTGTATGCCTAGAGAACTTATCTTATGCCAAAAAATGGCAACTTTCAAAATATAAAATCATATTCGTGGGTCAACCCATAAATTCCATATGTTTCTGGTGATAAAGTACCTAAAGAGTTGTATATAAATACATAATAGGTTTAATATATTCCCTATGCAACACTTATCTAGAAGGAATCTATAAACTTTTGCACATTAAAAGAGACTTCCATATTCTTTCTAATTTAGGTGTTAGTCACAAGAATAAAGTCTTATCCAAATTTGAAACACATCAAAGCCAATTCAAATTTTTAATTTTCCAAAATTTTAATTCTATATGACATGTTAAATTCAATGAAGTATAATTATCTATCACACACAACTAATAGTGAGAAATGTATGTGGTTTTACTTATCTGTTCATAGTATTGGATATGTAAATAATTCTTAGCCTTTTATTTGGGAGTGGACCGGGTTAGCTCAACCCACCATTCTTCCCCATTTTTGCACATAAAACTAGTGATGAGAGTGGACCTCTTATTTCAAAAAGGATACAAGTCTCTATAATTATGTTCACATATACATATTAAAAATGTGTACATAAACTATTTACATTATTCATAAAAATATAATTTTATATGCAATAATTAACATCAAAATATTTAGATCCATAACAAAAATTGGAAAAAAGGAATAATATTTAAATATTATGACTAATCCACTTCAAGGGGGAAACCTACATAACAATGAAATAATAATAGAATTAATAATATGATGATAAAATACTAACCACTACTTCTTATATATACTCTAATTACCCATGGTTATTCCATAGGCTGATGATACTAAGAGCATTGATAAATACAACAAGCTAATATGAAGGTGTGTAAGCCACAAGTTAGACACACATATCCTTAGATGCACTATAGGTTAAGGGAATAACATGCCCCTCCCCTTAAAAATAGCATTATACGAAATGTTGAATCAAACTAAGATGTTTCTGTAGGAATGCTTCATCGTATCATATTGTATCTTCAGAATACAAGTTCTTCCATTTGATCAAATACTACTTAATGGCTCTAGTTTATAACTTCTTAGTGTGCATGATGAGGATCACCTTAAGATCTAGAATGATTCATCCTTCTTCATATAATTCAGGTAACTCATTCTAAGTGTAAACTCTATGTCTAATTACTTTCTTCAAGAAAGATACGTGGAATATCAGATGTATGCAAGTGGCTAGGGGTAATTTTATATTATAATCCACACTACCAATTTTACGAAAGATATGGTAAAGACCATAATACATAGGTGATATATTATTATCCTTTTTCTGTTAATTCAAATACATCTACTCATATGGTTGTAAATGCAAAAATATGCAATCACCTATGTCAAAATTATACTCATTATAGTATTGATATGCTTGTTGTTCATTTTATTCTGTGTCATTTCTAAATTATCTCTTAGGTAAATATGTTCTTCGACAAATCAAACCTTTGGATGTAATGGTAAAAATAAAGTTATGGATCAGGGGTAATACCCATACAATACCACAAAGGGAGATATCTTCGAAGAAGTGTGAAAATAAATGTTATACCATGATTCATCAAGTGGTAACCTATCAACCTATTTGTCTTATTTGTCATAAATAAAATAGTCAAGATACCCTTCAAGACATTTATTTTCTACTTATATTTATCTATTATATTAAAGATGATAAGATGAGCTATGTTCCAACCAGGTACCCAAACATGTAAATAATTCATTCCAAAAATTAATAGTAACTATGGGATCTCAATCACTCATAATTTTCTTAGAGTGTCATGTAATTTATGAACTATATTGAGAAAATAAGAAGCCATTGTACTGGAAACAAATGGATATGATAAGGAGAAAAAATGATCATATTTGGTGAATTAATCCACAACTACCATGGTAACATTTTAACACTTAGACCTTAGTAACCCCATAATTAAATCCATGGAAACCTATTCCCAATGTAGGCTATGGATGGATAAAGGATACTATTGTTGGTACCAACATCCCCCACCCCCCACAATTATTTTTGTATTATTTCTTCTGCTTTACATTAATGGTGCCCTTGTTAATATTCCAAAGTTTTCATATCCTAACATGGTTTACATGGTATTGCTATTTAGTGAATTGGGATATCATCCACCTTGAATCCTTGCCTAGTTAATTATGATTTATTAATTAACCCTATTGATGATAAATCTTGAATGACAAATTTTAGGTTTCATGGAGGAAGGAAGGGTTCTAAAGCAAGAAACCCTAGGGGTTTGAATTTAAATCTTTATGGGAAATTTAGCAAAAATTTGTCATTTCAAAAGATCCTATGTCTAAAATCATGCCTAAAGTCCCTCTATGGTTTTCCCCTTTTAAATTCACCTAATTTTTTTTAAAATTATGTCCCCAAGCCTTCATGCTTGTTCAACAAGAGTAATGATTTTAGGATCGTAAAATAATTTAGCTTCAATCCATGTGTCAACCTTTAGTGTTATGTCTCATCTTGGATGCAAATCAATGGTTCACATTCACCTACAAGCCTAATCCAACGGTGTGAGATCTTCCTAAAATAAACTATATGCTAAACACCACTCATTTCAAAATTTTCTATGGTATTTATTTTGATGACCTCACTCCCATCATTTGACATTTGTGATTATGTCTTTGATGTTAGTGAGGCCTTGAAAATAAGCCCCATCCAAACCTTTATCTTTAGTATAGAAAGGGAACTTATAAACATTAAAACTTAGTCTTATCACATTAAAACTTAGGTTGTAGTTTTTTTTAAAATACTATTAACATAGAAATTAATCCCATGGTGAAAGCCTATATATATATATATATATATATATTATGAATTGACTTAATGTTCATGCATCTTGTAGGATTTGATGGCTTGTGTTAATCCTTAGATCCTAATACATTGAATTAATATCAAAAGGCTTACCAAAGGTTGAACCAATCATAAATAACCTCATAGATCATGATCAATGGTTCACATTTAATCACTTAGCTTGATCTAATGGCTCGCATTAACCCCAAAGTCTTGAGGGCACTAATAATATGACATGTGGAATGGTAGCATTTGACTAAAGTAACCTTATGAGATTAAAGTTGACAGTCATGATCTCATCATTTGATGGTAGTGAGGACATATTTGATGTTAGTGAGAACACCAAATTTAAACA